>PIJE02001796.1:76241-101504 GCA_002895965.2 Coryphaenoides rupestris
AAGAGAGAGATAGCAGTGTTGTGTTTATAGCACTGTGAGTTCACAGTAAGGTCGGTCCTTTTGAGATAAGTGTCTGCTGATTATTTTTATCATATGAGAGAGGAGCTATGTTGAGAGCGAGAGAGAGAGAGAGAGAGAGTAGAGAGGGAATCGGCTGATGTAGTGGTAGAGTGCGAGAGAGAGAGAGAGAGAGATGCACGCACGAGTATAGAGAAGAGCTACGTGAGTGAACTGTGAGAGAGGAAGAGAGAGAGAGAGAGAGGAGACGCAAGATAGAGAAGAGAGCACATCAGAGAGAGTGATTGAAAGAGAGAGAATTCATATTTAACATCGCTTTGGCGAGTATGTTTCTCCCAATAATGCTCTTTAATTGAAAATTGAAATTTAATTTGAATGAGAGAAAGCAATGTGAGGAAAAAGAGAGAGAGAGAGAGAGAGAGAGAGAGAGAGAGCAGAGAGAGAGGAGGAGAATGTTTGAGATGTTTGGCATGGCGTCTGTGTCGTTGTGTGTGTGTTGTGTGTGGTGTTGTGTGTGTGTGTGTGGTGTATATTGGTGTCCATGTGTACGCTCAGACCGAAGTAATTGTGCATTTACGGAGAAGATGCTTTCACTGAAGTTGGCTCAGCAACCAGGTACACTTTGTACTCTGCGGGCCCATTAAAGAATTAGATTCAGGAATGTTATCCCTGTCACTGTTATTAGTATTATTATGGTGTTCCACCGGTGCTGATTAGGACACTTTGCATAAATAATAGGCAATCCTGAAATGTGGGTTTTTATAAGATTCAAATCCTGTTTTTTTAGTGCACCGGGGTCACGTCCCTGGATATTCCTGAACAGACCTTTGCCATGGAGTGGAGTCCAGTGGGAGGGTTTGCTTTCTGCTCTCACCTGTGAATGTATCGTGCGCGCTCGACTATGGAGCTGCTGGTTGGTTCCGTGCGGAGGAGAAGTCAGGTGATTTGGTTTGAGGTAGGAGACCCGCGCCGTGTTATTACTGTAGGCTGCTGGACTTGATTGTTGCTCTATGCTTTTTTTGTCAATGAAAAAAAACCATCAAAAAAAAAAAAATTGTGTGTGTGTCTGAAAGTGTGTATGTGACTGCACGTGTGTGTGACTGTATGTGTGTTGTGTGTGTGTGTGTGGTGTGTGTGTGTGTGTGTGTGTGTGTGTGTGTGTGTTGTGTGTGTGTGTGTGTGTGTGACTGGTGCAATGTGTGTTGTGACTGCGCGTCTGAGTCTGTGTGCATGCATGTATGTGCATGTTGTGTGTTGACTGTGTGTGACTGCGTGTGTTGTGTGTCTGTGTGTCCTGTGTGTGGTGTGTGACTGCGGTGTGTGTGTCTGTGACTGTGTGTGTGTGTGACTGCGTGTGTGTGTGTCTTGTGGACTGTGTGGTGTGTGTGTGTGTGTGTGTGTCCCCTACCAGGGTGGAAGCCTCTTGGCGAGGCGGTCCCCACCTCTTGACGGTGGTCAGGGGCCACTCCTGCAGCCACGTCCTTGGTCCTCTCGTCCACGGACCGCATCACCGACTCCTTGGTGATGCCCACAGACGAGGAACGAGCTTGTTCTTAACCTTCATCTTCTCCTAGAGAGAGAGCGAGAGGAGAGAGAGACAGGCAACACAATACAACACACACGGTTTAGAGGTCGGGGTGTTCTTCGACTCCCCCCGAAACCCTGCCAAGGTGAAAGGTCCAGGTCATGCCCATACACAACAGTTGAGATGAGGCAAATAAACAAAACTATAATAATAATAATACGTAATATGAAACGGCTCCTACAAACAACGCTAAGCCAGTAATGGGGGCAGTGGAGCAGTGAGGTCCACGGCATCGTGGT
This sequence comes from Coryphaenoides rupestris, assembly GCA_002895965.2. Lineage (NCBI taxonomy): Eukaryota > Metazoa > Chordata > Actinopteri > Gadiformes > Macrouridae > Coryphaenoides > Coryphaenoides rupestris. The sequence continues at coordinate 78,084 of PIJE02001796.1, forward strand.
CACGGTACCCAGGGTGCTGGGCTGATCTTGGCTAAAGAGACACTTTAACCAGACACCCCGATCCCCTGGCTGCTCCCTGGCAAGCCTTGCAATGTTGATGGTTCAATTGTGTGTGTGTGTTGTGTGTGCGTGTGTGTGTGTTGTGTGTGTGTGTGTGCTGTGTGTGTCGTGTGTTTGTGAATGGGTGATTGTTGCACGTGGTGTCATTGGCATGCAGCGCTTGTTTGTGATGGGATATAGTGGGCGTGTGTGTGGATGTGTTGTGTGTGGGTGTGTGTGTTGTGTGGTGTGTGTGTGTGTGTGTGTGTGTGTGTGTGTGTGTGTGTGTGTGGTGTGTGTGTGTGTTGTGTGTTGCGTGCGTGCGTGCGGCGTGGTGTGTGTGTGTGCTGTGCGTGTGTTTGTGGATGAGTTGATTGTGTTGTGTGGTGTGTGTGCGTGGTGTTGGCGCGTGGTGTGTCTGTTTAAGGTGAAGAGTGTGGTTTTGTATGAAGCTCTGTAAATAAAACGCAGTCCATTTAAACCAGCACCAATGGACCAGAACAGTAGAGCGCAGATAAAGCCGGAGTCCCAATCAAGAGGAAAACCGACGGTAAGCCAAACAATTGCGAGCCTAATTAAACGCGCCTTCACGCTGCGCTCGCGGGGATGGGAATTTTTACAGTCCTAGCACACACAAAGAGAGCCAACTTGGAGGGGGGGGGGGGGGGTTTTCCTGCTCTTTTCACATTAACCTTCAGGAACTGGTTCAAACCGCGGCCAATCTTGGCTCCAAAGCTAGCCCCGGTGGCAGCGAGCTGAACAAGCGAGTTCTGTCTTTCAGTCAACCGGACAGTACTTTCGGTAAGCCAAACAAAAAAGGCAGACTCCAATTACATCATACAAACGTCTGCCACTAGTATAGCAATTAATAACTGCTCATTAAGCCTACTGGGGGGTGGGGGATGTTAAAGTTCAACAGAAATGTTTGAATGAAACTAAAAAAAATAAAAGCCCGGGCCAAGACCCATGAAAGACTAACGTCTGGATGGAAACTTAGAAAGGACCGTCGCAAACACATGCGCAATCGGCCCGCTCAACCGGTGCACGTCTGGAACCCACCTTTTAAAAACCAAAATGGTAATCCGCATTAATTATATACCACACACACGAACACAGTGTGGCGACAGATTACACACACAAGTGTGCGGTTCTAAAACAATCGTTAATAAAGTGGCTGGGCTGCCAGGGTGATTAGAGCTCAGCGGTTTTGTCCGCATCGAAAGTGAATAATGACTAAATATTTAGAAGGGGGGTAAGAAAAAAAACCACCATAACCTGTTTTAATGAACCTTTGTTTTCCCAGCGGGGGACGCATGCAGACCGCAGATGGTTCGTTGTAAACCTGCGAAGCACCTCGAACACACCGAGCGCCCGCAAACACTCCAGACAGTACCCTTTAAACGGTAAAATGATGACCAAGTGCGGTAAATGATGACTAAATGCTAATGTAATATAAATGTAAATACGCCAAATACCTCGCATACCAAGTAACCGAACATGCATGTCTTTGGGGGAGGAGGCAGATAACCGGAGCCACCTTACAGACGACTTTCCCCAGGGACCAGGACATTTACCCAGGTACTAGGAACTTTCCCCAGGGACTAGGACGTGTTTCCACCGCAGGGACCAGGATCAAAATGAACATCCGGGGGGACATTATTTAACCCCCCAAAAAAGCAGCACTGGAGATTTCACAGTCAAGCTCTGCAACAGCTCGTAAAAATCACTTTCCTTACTTTAAAGGCACTTTCACGTCAGGCAAAAATCAGACAAACTGAATCCTGTGAGCAGTTTACATCAAGTTTACATCAACGCAAATACAGTACGCTGAATTTTGAATGGATTCTACCCTCAGCCCCTCATATAGCCTCATGAAGACAAGCTTATGCCCCGTCACCAAAATATCCTTCAGCGGATTCAATTATAATAGAGTTTCATTTTTTAATCCCAGTGGAAAATATGTGTAGTGAGTGGCAGTTGGCGAATGAGAGGGATTATGATAAGTGGGTGTGTCTCTGTGTGTGTGTGTGCATTTGGAGTGTTCTTTAAAACACATCCAACACATTTTGGAGATGTTATTAGAGAATAAAAAAAAACAGCCGTTCCTTTTTTTGTGTACGTCAGCGTTAGAAATTAGTCTCATCTTCGTGGGTCTTTTGACCGCGGTGGAAACACGCAGACAGTCCGCAACGGGCGGAAGGGATGAAGTTTTTAGCTCCTGAACACTAGTTCCTGGGACTAAAAGTTCCAGGTACTTCAGGCGGAACCGAGGCTGAAGTGAACCCACAGGGACAGGGAGAGCTCGGGACCCAGGACAGGACCCACGCGGACCACTACTGTAGTGAGTGAGCCACCAGCACCACCCGACCATTAGTAACCCGCGGTGAACAATAACATCTCCGTCAGCTAATGGTCCGCTGGGGGTGGTGTCAGCGCAAGTGGTCGCTGCCACATTTCACTTCCATCTCAGAATTTGCCCTTGTGTGGCGGTCTCTCACCACCACCACCACCAACACCACCACCACCACCACCGCCACCACCACCACCGATGCTCTCAACACTCTACAACACAACCCCACCACCACGACACACACGTACATGCTCATAGCCTCCACCTCTACCCTCCACCCTCAGCTACCTCCACCTCCACCCCTCTCCCTGAACTAATCAGTGTCGCACTCCGATGCACACAGACACACACTTGGAATGCCTAGGAAAACCCCGGCCTTCCAGCAGACCTGGGGTGAAAGTGGGTGAGATTGTGTGTGTGTGAGAGTGTGAGAGTGTGAGAGTGAGAGTGTGAGAGTGTGAGAGTGTGAGTGTGTGAGTGTTGTGTGTGAGTGGTGGTGTGTGTGTGTGTGTGTGGTGTGTGTGTGGTGTGTGTGCATGTGGTGTATGTGTGAGTGTGTGTGAGTGAGTGTGTGAGGTGTGAGCGTGTGAGGTTGTGTGTGTGTGTGAGCGTGTGTGTGTGAGCGTGTGTGAGTGTTGTGTGTGAGTGTGAGTGTGTGTGATGTGAGAGTGTGTGTGTGATGTGGTGTTGTGTGTGTGATGTGTGTGTGTGTGTGTGTGAGCGTGTGTGTGTGTGCATGTGGTGAGTGTGTGTTGCGTGTGTGTGTGTGGTGTGCATGGTGTGTAGCATGTGTGTGCGTGTGTATGTGCATGTGCGCCATGTGTGGTGTGCATGTGTGTGTGCATGTGGTGTGTGTGTGTGTGTGTGTGTGTGTGGTGTGTGTGTGGTGTGTGTGTGTGTGTGTGCATGTGTGAGTGTGTGTGGTGTGTGTGCGTGGATGTGGTGTGTGTGTGCATGTTGAGTGGTGTGTGTGTGTGTGTGCGTGCATGTGTGTGTGTGTGTGCATGTGTGAGTGTGTGTGCATCTGTGAGTGTGTGTGCATCTGTGAGTGTGCATGTGTGGTGTGTGCGAGAGAGCTAACTGTTTAGACAATAGCGAGGCACCGTGTACACACACATACTCCCGTGTTTATTTCGGCCGTCTCTCCTCTGTTAACAGAGAGCCATACATTTTCCCGCTCTTCAAATATTGTGAAGCGATACTCGGCGGCCGCTGAAGCATTTTAAACAAACAGCGTTTTAATTTGAACCACTCGGCGCCGCAGACATTTCTCCGTCACGTTTCCAATTTGCACGGTTTGTGCACATTTGCACAAACACACTCGCGCGTAGAAAACTAAACAAGCGAGCGATCATCTCGTCTGCAGCTAAACGGCATCTGGTCGACGTCGGCGTCCTCGTAGGTACTTTTTTTCTGGGGAACTTTTAATTGTCATCAAAAAAAACCTAAACCCCCCCCCAGCCAGGCTGCGTCATGGAAGGAATGTCTTCCAGAGACCCAACACGCTTGGTTGAGTGTGTGTTTGCGTGTGTGTGTGTGTGTGTGTGTGTGTGTGTGTGTGTGTGTGTGTGTGTGTGTGTGTGTGTGTGTGTGTGTGTGTAGTAAGTAAGTAAGTAGACATGAAAGTCTCTGGGGGAGTCCAGGTGGAACCGAGTTGATCTCCGCTGCGTAGCAACCGCTCACGGAGAGACGACGTGCGCGGCGGCGGAACCGAACGCACCGACACCGAGACCACGACGGCGCCGCCATCGCTGCTGGGCTGGATTAGCTCACTTCCTCGGGTAAATAATCATAATGAAAGAGGAGAACATAATTCTCTGTACGTAACATGGAGTTACCTGCGTTGGTGTTTTTTGTGTATTGTATTGTCTTGTGTATTGTATTGTCTTGTGTATTGTATTGTCTTGTGTATTTTTGTCTTCTGTATTTTATTGTGTATTGTATTGTCATGTGTACTGTGTTGTCTTGTGTATTGTATTGTCGTGTGTACTGTGTTGTCTTGTGGACTGTATTGTCTTGTGTATCGTATTGTCTTGTGTATTGTATTGTCTTGTGTACTGTGTTGTCTTGTGTATTGTGTTGTCTTGTGTATCGTGTTGTCTTGTGTATTGTTATTGTCGTGTGTACTGTGTTGTCTTGTGTATTGTTATTGTCGTGTGTACTGTGTTGTCTTGTGTACTGTGTTGTCTTGTGTATTGTATTGTCTTGTGTATTGTATTGTCGTGTGTACTGTGTTGTCTTGTGTATTGTATGGGGTTGTCGTTTATTTCGTGTGTACTGTGTTGTCTTGTGTTGTATTGTTACTGTTGTCTTGTGTATTGTGTTTGTCTTGTGTATTGTATTGGTTTCGTGTGTATTGTATTGTCGTGTTATTGTATTTGTCTTGGTGTATTGTTAATTGTCTTGTGTATTGTATTTTGTCTGTGTATTGTATTGTCTTGTGTATTGTATTGTCTTGTGTATTGTTATTGTCTTGTGTATTGTATTGTCGTGTGTATTGTATTGTCTTGTGTATTGTATTGTCTTGTGTATTGTATTGTCTTGTGTATTGTATTGTCTTGTGTATTGTATTGTCTTGTGTATTGTATTGTCTTGTGTATTGTATTGTCTTGTGTATTGTATTGTCTTGTGTATTGTATTGTCTTGTGTATTGTATTGTCTGTACCTTAACCAGGAAGAAGGAGACACCGTACGTCCGCAGAGATCTCGCCAACTTGACGTATTTCACTTTCGTCTCGATCTCAGTCATGTCGCCGCAGTTGCTGTGATCCTGTGATGTGGAGAAATCAAAAATATGATTAATTTGTGAGAAAAGAAAAATATTGTTAATCTGTGCAAGGAACAACAGCTGATCTGTGCAGCCGCTGAACAGACCTGGAAGACTTTCTTCTCAGCTCCCTTCTGCTTGATGTATTCTTTGGGCAGAAACTCCTTCAAGCTGTTGGCAGACAAGAAATGAAGACTTTTTAAAAATTCATGGAGAAAAAAAACTGATCTTACTGCCTCCCAGTTCCCATAAACACCCGGACACAAATGGGTCAATTGTGACTCCGGAAGAATATATTAGCTGAATTCTTTTTATTTTTTTTACAGAACACAATGTGCCTCGTTGAAAATATTACGTAATAAGAAATATACACCCAGTAAGGAAATCGATTAATCTATTAAATCTATTATCTATTAATCTATTAAAGGCCCAGCTATTAAGTGGTCTATAATTAACAGTTTGGCCTTTAGGTTTCCATCATGGAATAACATTGACTCGTTTGGTGTCTTTATTCTCCGCTGGCCGGGGCCACACTCACTCCAGGAAGCCCGGCTTGTGCTTGTGCTCGATGTGCGGCCCGAACTGGATCTGAGCCTGGATCCCCGCGAACTCGCAGGCCTTGTCGAAGGACACGGGGTGAGAGCCGTTCAGGATGTCGTCCCGGGCCTGCAACACAGAACACATAGAGAAATAAATATAAATATAAATAAATATATGCACTATATTGTTTAAAGGACTCCTATTATACCGCCGGGTGTGAGTGTGATCAGCCATCCCAAGCGGTTTCAGAATCTCCGGTTTTTGACATCACAAGCGGGAGTGTCCACCCAGCTGTATGGTGGATAGATCAGCCGACCAAGTTGCTACAGTCCACTGGGTAGGCTGGTCGGCTGATCTATCCACCATACTTCTAGGTGGACACTTTCACTAACACCACTGGGCTTATCTTATGAACGAAGCTCCATTTATCACCATAAAGTGACTAATTATCCATGAAAAGAAACAAAAATACAAGAAATAGACGAATAAATGTGCAACTACGGCAATCAATACAAATACACCTTTTGAAGGGGAATTCTGCTGACAATGTATTGATCGGTGGGCGGGGCCTTGACAGACCGGTCTGCGAACTTGGGGCTGATTATGATATAAGATCAATATCTCTGACGCATAAATTACACTATGAGAATAATGCAGCAAACAAATCGCCACACACACACAACACACACACACACACACACACACACACACACACACACACACACACACAGCACACACACACACACAACACACACACACACACACACACACACACACACACACCACACACACACACACACACAGTAGAGTCCTTCCATGTGTGGTCCGCCTGCATGTTCCAGTCACCTTTTGTGCGGCAAAGACTGATTTGTGTGCAACGACTGATCATCAACACCAGTCCCTGTACCTGGATGGTGGTACTTCCTAATAAAGTCCTGCCAAAGCTCAGCCCAGACGTTAACAATCTCCTAGCGGGTAGGAAGTGTTGGGTTTTCACATTTCATTTTGGCCAGTGACCTACTTGCCGCATAGTTAAAATATATCACCACTGGCAGGGAGTACAACTTCATGGGATTCAGGTGTAATAGAAATGTGGTGTCTTGCATAATAATAAACAGACTCTGTAACAAAAGGCGGCCTAACCGGGTGGTGCAGTACGTTAGAATCACACACGGGATTAGTGGACCCAACACGGCACAGGCACACACCACACACACACACACACACACACACACACACACACACACACACCACACACCACACACACACACACACACACACACACACACACACACACACACACACACACACGTACTTTACTCTGATGTTAACATGACAGGTGAACACGGGTTGAGAGGGAGGTGGGGAGGGGGGGGGGGAGGTAGATCTCAGACCTGCACGTAGAGCAGGTTCAGCTGGACCGGGTCCCTGGAGTCCACGTTCTGGTCCGAGTAGAAGAACTTCCTCCTGAGCAGCAGGGTCTCCACCTCCTCCACCCCCTGCTCCCGGAACGTCCTGCTGTGGTCCAGCCAGTTCACTGGTGTAACAACACACGACGACAACATGTCAACAACAACATGTCAACAACATGTCAACAACATGTCAACATCAATTAAACAACATTAACACGAGTGTCCTGCTGTGGTCCAGCCAGTTCAATGGAGACGTAACACAACAACAACAACAACAATATACCAACCACATGTCAACCAACACGTCAACAACATGTCAACAACATGTCAACATCAATTAAACAACATTAACATGTGTGTGCTGCTGTGGTCATGCCAGTTCACTGACAGCATCACACACACAACAACATGTCAACATCATGACAACATTAACATGCGTGTCCAGCCCATTCACCGACAACATAACACACAATAACATACAACATGTCAACAGCATGTCAACAACATGTAAACAGTAGCATGTAACACACAACAATATGTACAACATACAGCATGTACACTTGTATGAATATGTAGGAGTCTAATGGAAGGCAGTGGAGGCTAAAATAATAAATGTTTAATCATAGAAATGATCTAATATTTACCGATTAAAAAGTTAACTTGGAACATCCATCCATCCATCCATCCAAACTTTTATAAAACTACATTTATGCATTTTTTTTCAGAACACTAAGAATTGTATGGGCTGCTCAGCAAAGCAAGAAAGTATAAGATTAATGACGGCCGACAAAGAACAGTAAGAGAGGATGAAATATGAACTTATTAAAATAAATAAATAAATAAATAAACGGCAACTGCATCCTCGTATGAGAAGTATGACGAGTACTGATTAATGAGAAGTTAGTAGTTGGTAGTTCGTACTTAATCTGCAAACGATGACAAGTTGAACACAAAATACGACAACCACCACAACTAGGCCTATGTTTTGGTTCGGGCCTGGGTGTCATTTCCCAGCATGCACTGCATCCCATTACGCATCACCTCTTCCCAGCATGCATTGCGTCCCACCGTCCCCGCCGTGTGACTCACGCTCGTCATCGGTGTGCAGCTTGGCCTTCAGCTTCTCCATCTTCTTCTCGTCGCGCAGCAGCGTGCGGTCTTTCTTCAGCGTGCCCACGCTCTCCTCCTTCTTCTCCTCCACGCCCTCCTGGATCAGCGAGTACTCCTCGTAGTTGGTGATGCCTGCGGACACATGGACACGCCATCAGGGGCGACTCTTAGCCAATCACAGTAGAGGATCGGGGACTACGAGCCAATCAGAGTAGAGGAGCAGGGACTACGAGCCAATCAGAGGAGAGGAGCAGGGACTACGAGCCAATCAGAGGAGAGGAGCAGGGACTACGAGCCAATCAGAGTGGAGGATCAGGTACTCCTATCCCACTGCTAATGTTCAGGGAAACGTATCCAAATAAATTAAATGGAATTTGATTGAATTTGAACAATTTCCTTCGAGATGAATAAAGTTTGATCTTATCTTACCCAGGGTAACCAGGGGGGTGACCAGGGAGGTGACCACGGTAACCACGGTAACCAGGGAGGTAACTAGGGTAACCATGGTGACCAAGGAGGTAACCATGGTGACCAGGGAGGTAACCAGGGAGGTAACCATGGTGACCAGCGTGGTAACCATGGTGACCAGGGTGGTGACCACGGTAACCAGGGTGATGACCACGGTAACCAGGGTATCCAATGGCGACCAGGGCAAGGGGTTACCTATTCTGCTGCAGATGGTGACCAGCAGCTCCCCCAGTGACATCACAGAGTGGCCACTCAGCCACCACCTCCATCCTGACCTGACCTTTCAACCTCAATCTACTTCCTGCCCCCCCTTCCCCCCTCCTTCGTCCCCCATCACATCTCTGGAATGAAATGAGAAATGTAATTAAAAACGTTGTGTGTTCATGTTTCCTTGTCCTTTCCTCCCAGCCTCAGACTACGGCCTGTTTCTCTCTGATGAGGACCCCAGGAAAGGCATCTGGCTGGAGTCGGGCAGGACTATGGACTACTATATGCTCCGCAACGGGGTAAATAATTCAGTATTATGGTTTATCGTCTTTGAATGGTATTGTATCGTCATGAGATGAAGATATCGACCCGGTTTTATGGTCTAAAGGAATTACGGTGAGAAGATAGCCCTTACAATGATCAAATATGAGGTGGGAACTGTTGGTGAGAAAGAAAAGTAAATAGTTTTAGTGTGATAGCATACTTTACATTTCCATTTACCCTCACTTAGACTGTAATGAATGTGAATGGCTCTTTGAATCCATATGCATGTTGTGATATTTGTCAATATCCTATTACATTTCCCATAATTACCTTGATAATACATTTCTCCATATCGCACACACACACACACACACACACACACACACACACACACACACACACACACACACACACACACACTGTAATTTTCACCTTTCACTGTAAAAAATCTAGTAAAGTGCCCGCGTGCAGTACATTAATAATAATAGCATAATAGTCAATAATAGCAGCAACATATAATGATAAAGTATCATGATAAATGATAACAGTGACCAGTACAGTACAGTGAGCGTGTCTGCATGCAAACCTGCAAGGCACACACATTTCCATACAGCCTGTTTCTCTACTCACTGCTCTGTGTGAGTGTGCAGCCTGTTTCTGTTCCCCCTGCTCTGTGTGAGTGTGCAACCTGTTTCTATTCTCACTGCTCTGTGTGAGTGTGCAACCTGTTTCTGTTCCCCCTGCTCTGTGTGAGTGTGCAACCTGTTTCTATTCTCACTGCTCTGTGTGAGTGTGCAACCTGTTTCTGTTCCCCCTGCTCTGTGTGAGTGTGCAACCTGTTTCTGTTCTCACTGCTCTGTGTGAGTGTGCAACCTGTTTCTATTCTCACTGCTCTGTGTGAGTGTGCAACCTGTTTCTATTCTCACTGCTCTGTGTGAGTGTGCAACCTGTTTCTGTTCCCCCTGCTCTGTGTGAGTGTGCAACCTGTTTCTATTCTCACTGCTCTGTGTGAGTGTGCAACCTGTTTCTATTCTCACTGCTCTGTGTGAGTGTGCAACCTGTTTCTATTCTCACTGCTCTGTGTGAGTGTGCAACCTGTTTCTGTTCTCACTGCTCTGTGTGAGTGTGCAACCTGTTTCTGTTCTCACTGCTCTGTGTGAGTGTGCAACCTGTTTCTATTCTCACTGCTCTGTGTGAGTGTGCAACCTGTTTCTATTCTCACTGCTCTGTGTGAGTGTGCAACCTGTTTCTATTCTCACTTCTCTGTGTGAGTGTGCAACCTGTTTCTATTCTCACTTCTCTGTGTGAGTGTGCAACCTGTTTCTGTTCTCACTGCTCTGTGTGAGTGTGCAACCTGTTTCTGTTCTCACTGCTCTGTGTGAGTGTGCAACCTGTTTCTATTCTCACTGCTCTGTGTGAGTGTGCAACCTGTTTCTGTTCTCACTGCTCTGTGTGAGTGTGCAACCTGTTTCTATTCTCACTGCTCTGTGTGAGTGTGCAACCTGTTTCTATTCTCACTGCTCTGTGTGAGTGTGCAACCTGTTTCTGTTCCCCCTGCTCTGTGTGAGTGTGCAACCTGTTTCTATTCTCACTTCTCTGTGTGAGTGTGCAACCTGTTTCTATTCTCACTTCTCTGTGTGAGTGTGCTTCTCACTCTGTGAGTGTGCAGCCTGTTTCTATTCTCACTTCTCTGTGTGAGTGTGCAACCTGTTTCTATTCTCACTTCTCTGTGTGAGTGTGCAGCCTGTTTCTATTCAGCAGAAGGGAGATGCACGCATTAGCACAACACAACATCACCGTATGGAAGTGTTGAGGTGTGGTTATCACATGTATGTGTTGTTGTTGTTGTTGTTGTGTTGTTAAGCCCAACACACACAGTAGAGATTGAATCTCTGTTCATATTTGTAGCGCGACCCCAAAAAAGACATTGAATTATATTTTTATAGAGCAAAGCAAATGTAGCAGGAAATTCAAAAACTTTATTGAGACACGGACGTGCACTTTAGGCTTTGGGGTTCATTTTGCTAATACAACGTAATAATGACTGAAGATGTGAAGATGTTATTATTGTGATTCGGAGATCTTGAGGCGCCACCCTTCTCTTCATCGCGGTTGTTGGTTTGTTCGCCTGGAAAACTCCAGCGTTTTTTTTTTACATTTTATTTGCATTTTCACCTCCGACTCTGAGATATTTCCAACTCATTAATTCAGCCCAATTCAATCACAGTCACGCCTTCCGCTGGGGTGGAGAGGCGTGACTGTGACTGATTATTCACAGCCAAATCTCTCCACCCGTTCGTACTGGTGGGGTGGGGGTGGGGGTGGCGGCGAAGGCGTGAGGGGTGGGGAGATGTGGAGGTGATCGGCAGGGCAATAGGCGGCCATTTAATGAGGTTCTCTGCCGCCTCCTCTCGCCTCCTCCTCCTCCTCCTCCTCCTCCTCCCCGAGCCGTCTGCCGGTAGTTGATCACTTTAGTGGCGCCGTTCACTCTTTTTCTTTTTTTTTTTTCCTCCCTTTTTCTCACTTTCTCAAACTTCTCTCGTTCCATTTATATCGTTCGTTTTTTTAATCTGTTATATTCCCTTCTCTCTTTGACTCTTCATGTTCTCATTTAAATAATATTAGAATGATATATACGGTGCTGTGACTTGGATTTGTATTTTACGCATACTTTTTTTCGATTCAAATTTTTACTGTTCAATGATTCAATTCCATTTGTATTCCTATTCATTCTTCCCTATTTCCTGTGAGTTTATTCCTATTATTTATAGTATTGGCTGTTGGCAAAAGAAGAATAATCTCTTGCTATTTCGTTTCATATCGTGTGCTGCTGTAGTCACCGAACGTCCCCTCAATCCTGATCTCTAATCTCTAATCTGATGCCTCCTGTGGTCTGGTCCCCGTAGGACATCCTGGAGTACAAGAAGAAGCAACGTCCCCAGAAGATAAAGATGCTGGACGGCGCCGTGAAGACCATCATGGTGGACGACTCCAAGACGGTGGGGGAGCTGCTGGTCACCATCTGCAGCAGAATAGGTAACCCCTTGCCCTGGTCGCCATTGGATACCCTGGTGGGAGAGAGAGAGAGAGGGAGAGAGACAAGAGAGAGAGAGAGAGAGAGGCGTGTGTGTGTGTGATGTGTGTGTGTGTGTGTGTGTGTGTGTGTGTGATGTGTGTGGTGTGTGGTGTGTGGTGGTGTGTGTGTGTGTGTGTGTGTGGTGTGTGTGTGTGTGTGTGTGTGCGTGTGTGTGTGTGTGTGTGTGTCCATACAAACAGCTATAAGCCATTATCAACCTAAACAAACGTGATGTTTTATTACACGACAACAATGTCTACTTGTTATTCTCTTGATGAACGGCCGTCCCGAAGGTGGGGAACCGGCACGATGATGAAGAACTCTTCAGTCGATGTGCGATCGCTCCGATTGTGTTTTTAAATGCCAGCGCTTATTTACAACCATAAAGCTTTGATTGATTTTTTTTTCTTTCTTTCTCCGCATGTAATTCATGCAGAAACGTACGAATTACAAAAATGAAAAATGACGATCCTTAATTAAATTTGGAGGTTTAACTGCAGATTAGTATGCAACTTTAGTGAAACTAGTTCATCCCAGTGTAGTTACATTTACATGACGTACATCTACGAACGTACAATATGCTAAACAATGCCAAGTTTGGTTGTTATTATTTGTGTAAGAACAACCAAACTAGACGCAACCTCTGCAACAGTACGAATGTCGTCTTGTAACGGCTGGTAAAGCAACATGGCTTCAGCATGTATGCCTCCAGTAGTAGTAGTAGTAGTAGTAGTAGTAGTAGTAGTAGTAGTATATGCACGAAGACTCAGAGCTTGCACATCCATCACATTAGCTTGATTACAACCGTGACAACGGCCGCGACCGACAACTGGGAAATGAGGGGCCCTCACAGGCTCCGCCTCCTGCCGTCTGCACTGCGGGGGCTCATAACTCTCCCCTCCCTCCCTCCCCCCCCCTCTCCCCCCTCCACCCGACCACCCTCAAGGCTTCCGACCACCACCCCGACATCTCACTTAGGAACCAGATTCTATACGTCCTGCTGAGAGTCAGAAGGTCAGTGAGGGGTGAGGAGGGGGGGTGAGGGGTGAGGAGGGGGTGAGGGGGCGTCTGCATGTGTACACTCATCATGGCCGCTGCTGAGTGCCGCGCCCCCCCCCCCCTGCGCTCTCCGGAACGGTGACTGCAGAAGGAAACTATGTTCCCCTTACGCCCACCGCCCCAACACCCCCACACCCCCCGACAGGAGGGGCTCTGTTGGGGAGGTCAAAGTTTCCCAAGCCAAAGCCCAAACACTACGATTTCTCCTCCTCCTCCTTCTCTGTGAATCACTGCAGTGTTGGTCATGGCCTCTCCCTTTTTAAAACCCCGGCCATCCCGGATGACGTCAGGACGGCAGAGTCGCTCACCAGCTTCTGCAAGAGACTCAAGACCCCACCTGTTCAGAGTAGTTCACCTGGACTCTGCATAACCCCCCCCCCCCCCCCCCCCCCCCCCACCCACCGGCCTTCCCTCTCCTAACCCGAGCACTAACTTGCGTGTTTGTACATCTTGGCATTATTAATAGTACTTAGCATTGTTTAGCATATTGTATGTTCTTAGATGTTGGTAATGCACTCAGAACGGCACTTCTGCTCTTATCCCAGCTATTATGCAGGCAACCTAGCAATTATGAAACTCGTTCTATTAACCTTGCGATTATGAATGCTTGATACCTGCTCTATTCTTATCTTCAGGTACCACAGTGATAAATTGCTGCCTCTCCTTCAACAAATGTACTCTTTGTAAGTCGCTTTGGACAAGCGTCTGGCAGATGCCCTAAACGCAATGTTGGTGGCTCTCTGGTTCTGCTCACGAGTCGTCGACACTTTCTAGAATAAAGAGATGATGTGATGAAGATTTAAGTCTCTGAAGTCCAATTAGAATGTAGTTTGGAGTTGAGCAGCCTGACATGTTGGTGTGTGATGATGAGGAGATGCAGTCCGCTGGCAGATGTGTTCCAGGCTGTTTTAGTTTAATGCTGCTTGACTCACTGACTCGATGGGTCATTGTACAAATGTTAAAATTAGACTATTGTTGTACAGTACATGTAATTCTTTTGTGCACTGAATTACTTCATCAGGCAACAGATGGCAAGTTATGAAAGATGGCGTTGCCTTGGCTTCACGCGGCAAAACAATGGTTGCTTTTGTGAACAAATGGTACTTTTATAGTTTTGTGTGTGTGTGTGTGTGTGTGTGTGTGTGTGTGTGTGTGTGCGTGTGTGTGTGCGTGTGCGTGTGTGTGTGTTGCTATGGACATGCGCTAACATCATGTCCTTGAGCTGTGAGAAGTGGGACCTTGGGCTCGTGTCCGATAGCCCGTTTATTAGCATCGTAACCACGGGCGTAACCATGGACCTGCTCTTCTGTCCTTAAAGAAATGCTTTGTTTGCATTTTTCACCTCTGGTCCCGGGGAGCGATTCCTTTATAGAGGTGTTGGTGGTCGAGGAAGTGTGTGTGTGTGTGTGTGTGTGTGGTGTGTGTGTGTGTGTGTGTGTGTGCAAAAACATTCATTTCCAATAATAGTGAATCATATCACAACAATCTTGCAATAGCTGTCAAAATAATCACAATATGATTTTAAATGGTTTTTTACCGCTCGATCTCACCAATCTCAAGGCAGTTGACAGTTTTAATTGACTTGATTTCAACCTGTCTCCTGTCTCCTATCTCCTGCCTCCTATCTCCTTCCAGGTGTTCCTGCCCCCCCCCACACCCCACCCTCTGTGATACACACCGACACACACACACACACACACATAGACACACGCACACACACACACACCTCCGCGCCAAGATGGTGGTGCTGTCGCTGAAGATCTGCGTGCGCCAGTGCAACGTGGTGAAGACCATGCAGTTTGAGCCGAGCACGGCCGTGTACGACGCCTGCCGCATCATCCGGGAGCGCGTCCCCGAGGCCCAGACCGGACAGGGTGAGACTCAGACGCCCATCGCGTCATGTGATGTCACGCTGCTACCCCGGTGACATCACAGAGTGGCCACTCAGCCACCGCCTCCATCCTGACCTGACCTTTCAACCTCAATCTACTTCCTGCCCCCCCCCCCCCTTCATCCCCCATCACATCTCTGGAATGAAATGAGAAATGTAATTAAAAACGTTGTGTGTTCATGTTTCCTTGTCCTTTCCTCCCAGCCTCAGACTACGGCCTGTTTCTCTCTGATGAGGACCCCAGGAAAGGCATCTGGCTGGAGTCGGGCAGGACTATGGACTACTATATGCTCCGCAACGGGGTAAATAATTCAGTATTATGGTTTATCGTCTTTGAATGGTATTGTATCGTCATGAGATGAAGATATCGACCCGGTTTTATGGTCTAAAGGAATTACGGTGAGAAGATAGCCCTTACAATGATCAAATATGAGGTGGGAACTGTTGGTGAGAAAGAAAAGTAAATAATTTAGTGTGATAGCATACTTTACATTTCCATTTACTGTAATGACCCTCACTTAGACTGTAATGAATGTGAATGGCGCTTTGAATCCATATGCATGTTGTGATATTTGTCAATATCCTATTACATTTCCCATAATTACCTTGATAATACATTTCTCCATATCACACAGCACACACACACACACACACACACACCACACACACACACACACACACACACACACACACACACACACACACACACACACACATACACACTGTAATTTTCACCTTTCACTGTAAAAAATCTAGTAAAGTGCCCGCGTGCAGTACATTAATAATAATAGCATAATAGTCAATAATAGCCGCAACATATAATGATAAAGTATCATGATAAATGATAAGTGACCAGTACAGTACAGTGAGCGTGTCTGCATGCAAACCTGCAAGGCACACACATTTCCATACAGCCTGTTCTCTATCTCACTGCTCTGTGTGAGTGTGCAGCCTGTTTCTATTCTCACTGCTCTGTGTGAGTGTACAGCCTGTTTCCTATTCTCACTGCTCTGTGTGAGTGTGCAACCTGTTTCTATTCTCACTGCTCTGTGTGAGTGTGCAACCTGTTTCTATTCTCACTGCTCTGTGTGAGTGTGCAGCCTGTTTCTGTTCCCCCTGCTCTGTGTGAGTGTGCAACCTGTTTTCTATTCTCACTCTCTGTGTGAGTGTGCAACCTGTTTCTATTCTCACTTCTCTGTGTGGAGTGTTGCAAACCTGTATTCTATTCTCACTGCTCTGGGGTGTGAGTGTGCAACCTGTTTTCTGTTCTCACTGCTACTGTGTGAGTAGTGCACCTGTTTCTGTTCCCCCTGTCGTTGCGAGTGTGCAACCTGTTTCTATTCAGCAGAAGGGAGATGCATGCATTAGCACAACATAACATCGTATGGAAGTGTTGAGGTGTGGTTATCATGTGTATGTGTTGTTGTGTTGTTGTTGTTTGTTGTTGTTGTTGTGTTGTTGTGTTGTTTAAGCCCAACACACACAGTGGAGCATGAATCTCTGTTCATATTTGTAGCGCGACCCCAAAAAAGACATTGAATTATATTTTTATAGCGCAAAGCAAATGTAGCAGGGCTGTGTTTCAGTGTTTTGGAAGCGGAAATTCCAAAACTTTATTTGACGCGGACGTGCACTTTAGGCTTTGGGGTTCATTTGCTAATACAACGTAATAATGACTGAAGATGTGAAGATGTGTTGATTATTGTGATTCGGAGATCTTGAGGCGCCACCCTTCTCTTCATCGCGGTTGCTTGGGTTTGTTCGCCTGGAAAAACTCTTCAGCGTTTTTTTTTTGTACATTTTATTTGCATTTTCACCTCCGACTCTGAGATATTTCCAACTCATTAATTCAGCCCAATCAATCACAGTCACGCCTTCCGCTGGGGTGGAGAGGCGTGACTGTGACTGATTATTCACAGCCAAATCTCTCTCTCTCTCTCTCTCTCTCACACACACACACACACTCTCTCTCTCTTTCTCTCTCTCTCTCACGCTCTCTCACACACACCAGCAGCAGCAGCCATCTGAAACGGAGGCCTGGTGGTGGACTGGAGGTGGAGATGGTGGAGGTTCCTCCTCCACCCCTCTGATGTTCCTGCAGCCTCACACACTACAAACCATTCAGCCCACATGCATCAGAGCCCCCGCCACCCACCACCACCACCACCACCACCACCACCACCACCACCACCACCACAACAACACCACCACCACCACAGTATTGTGAAGTCCTGCTCCGTCCAACACAGCGGTGCGTTGTTGTGTGTTGTGGGACGTGTGGCTCACGGAACAAAGCGGCCGCGCAACAAGCAATGTTCTCTCGCTCTGCGTGATTATGGTTTCCACTATCGGGCCGCGTTTATGAATGTTGAATAATTAAAGACGCTCAATTATTTAGATCCCGTTGCTATAGGAGTAAGATATAGGAGTATTCTAGCTTGGCCAGGGTGAACGGGGTTATTGCAGTGTTTACATTGTGAGGCTACATTACATTACATTACATTACATTACTAGCTCCTCAACGTGCTGAGAGAACTATGAGTCTTGTTCCCATGTAGTTTCTGTCTGTCACTATTGTGTTACACTTGTTGTTGTTGTTACTGTCCGGTATTGTTGCGTGATGACGAGTATGCAAGTAATGTAATGTACCGTATGTAAGGTGTCCAACTAACTAATTATTATATTCAAGAAAGTAAACTGTGTGTGGACCCTGGAGTATATATGTGTGTGTGTGTGTGTGTGTTGGTGAGGCGGTTGGTGGCTGGTTGAAGCAGCCTCACCTGGCCCGAGTTAAGACTCACGGGGTTGGGTGAGGCTGCACACCTGCGATGCATTGACTGATGGTTAAGCCAGCCAGCCAGCCAGCCAGCCAGCCAGCCCACACACACACACACACACACACCTCAGTACCTTCCAGCTGCTCAGTCAACAAACACAACTACAATGCGGTAATAAACCGGTTTCCTCAACAACGTCCGGTGTCCAGTTCAATCAACTTTGTGTTTTGTGGTGAATCAGGAGCATTTTACGACATAAACCATCAGAATGAACACCTGCGATCCGCCAAACCGCTTTGCCCCTCGGCGAGAAGACACCAGATAGCTTGGAGTAGACGCTGGGCCGCACAATAAGCCGTGTGTTACAACACGAGTAGAGAGTAAAGGGAGACGGTTGCGTCAGAGTGTGTGTGTGTGTCTGAGAGAGAGAGAGAGAGAGAGAGAGAGAGAGAGAGAGAGAGAGAGAGAGAGAAATGACTTGAAAGATGAAAAGGCATAAAGTGACAGAGAGATGGATTCAGTCATTGTTTTGCAGATCAATGAGGCAGAACACAGCTGGCTGGGAATCCTCCGTCTCAGTTACAGTCACACACACACTTCACCCCCCGGTGCTGCTCAGGGACACTGGGAGTGTGTATTGGATAGCGGGCGGGCGTCACGTCAATAGCTCATTTCGCTCGGCGGCGCCAAAATGGCTGACACAAGCACAAAACCATCTTTGTCGTTGTTGTTGTTGTTGTTGGAAGTCACTTGCGGGATTCTTCCCATTTAGCTCGATTGTATTCCTCCTCCTCTTCCTCCGCCCCAGTGTGAGTCTTTAAAAGAGGAACGAATGGCCCAGAATAAACCAACGGCAGAGTTTTAAAATAGCCACGAGGCCGCACGGCGAGAAAGACCCCCCAGCGCGCACACACACACACACACACACACACACACAAAGACAGAGGCATCGCGTGTCACACACACACACACACACACACACACACACACACACACACACACACACACACACACACACACACACACACCACACACACACACACACACACACACACACACACACACACACACACACACACACACACACACGCACGCACGCACACACACGCACACACACGCACACCACGCACGACAAGATGCAACACGAGTCGCGACCAGCACATAGAAACCATCATCATCACACTCCGATGTTCGTCAGAATAAAAGATGAATAATACTGAGAAACTATCAACCATCTTGAAGAGGATGAAGTTGCTTCCATGAGAGTTTATTGATTGTTTCCATACTGAATAATGAAATGACAAATATGGTCCTATGTAAATATTAGTATTATATTCTTAACCACAATGTCAATTTGTATTATATATTATTCTATTTTGTATTTTTTATAACATAGTTTTGTAAGTTACCCTTAACTTCCCTGTATTACTATATTTTAGTTTTTGCGCAACAAAAGCACAAATTCTGCAGTTGATCATTTGGAAGTACATTTCACAATGCGCTTATTTGTACATTTGACTGCAACAGATTACAATTACAGATTGCATCTGTATTTGTACAGACATTAGTCTAGTTTTTGTCTATATTTACCACTCGCTTTGGCAATGTAAACGTATGTTTCCCATGCCAATAAAGATCATTGAATTCAATTCAATTCAATCAATTCAATCAATCGCTGCCATTTGATTGAGTGGTAGGTAACTGGACAGCACTGCTCCAGTACCGCTCACACCTGTGGCCTCAGACAGCGCTTCAGGCAAGGACCAGGTTAGGAGGTAAGTCATGTCTAATAGGACCGTGAGTCTGGGCTGTATGCCGGACACCAGGACACTGACAGCTGGGAGGAGGAGGAGGAGGAGGAGAGGAGGAGGAGGAGATGGAGGAGGAGGAGGAGGAGGAGGAGATGGAGGAGGAGGCGGAGGAGGAGGAGGAGGAGGAGGCGGCTGCCCTTGGCGTAGGCAAGCGGTTCTGATTTATAGTAAAGAATGACATAATAGTATCAAGCTCAGCTCATATATTCAAATATGTAGGGTAGTTTAGGGCAGAGGCCGAAGTCCACAGAGAGGAAAAAACACAATTAAAGAGGAATAGAAAAACACCATATTTGTGCTGAACTTGTTGAAGTTGAATCTGGGCTTTTATGGTTAGATGGATAAAATAAAAAATGTCATTTCAATATTAAAAAAATACATACCAATGCACCACAAGAATACATACATTATATACCAAAGAATAAAATCAATAAACTAAGAAATACATTAAAAAAGAGATGCTTCAATACCATTGCCGACTTGCTTTGTTTCTGAAACATCTTACCTATATTTTTCTTTTAGGCTGATTCACTGTACATGTATTATTCCGTTGTTTTTATTCTTATGTTGTTGGTGTTTCTGAGCAACCTCTGGCAAAAGAATTTCCATAAAGTTTGATCTTATCTTAAAAGACGGTCCAACAGGCAAACGTCTTTGAAAAACAAACCACCGGTGAAACGGACCGAAATTCAGATGAGTGTGAATGTATCCGGGCGGCAGTAGCTCAGGAGGTAAGAGTGGTTGTCTGGCGACAGGAAGGTTGCAGGTTTGATCCCCGGGCTCCTCCCCCTCCTAGCTAAGTGTGGAGGTGTCCCTGAGCGAGACACCACCTGACCCTACCTGCTCCTGACGTGTTGGTTGTTACCTTGCATGGTTGGCACCGCCGTCGGTGTATGAATGGGTGAATGTGAGGCAATACTGTAAAGAGCTTTGGATAAAAGCGATGTATAAATACAATCCATTTACCATTTCTCAACAGAGTGATTTTCCGTCGCTCCCCTCTCTGAGCCAGGTGCTCCCCCTAACCGTAGCAGCCAGCCAGTCTCCAGCTTGGCTCTTTATACACACACACACACACACACACACACACACACACACACACGCACACACAGACCACACTCCCAGGCTTATGAGTCACTCACCCACACACACACCCACCCACACACTCAGGAGCAACATAAACTAGTCGCTAAAAGGAGAGCTAAATATGGGAAAACGGAGCTGGTTAGTCACCGCGAGGGCGACACGGAGACAGGAGATGAGCACACACAACACACACACACACACACACACACACACACACACACACACACACACACACACACACACACACACACACACACACACACGCACACACACACACACACACACACACACACACACACACACACAGGGCGTCTCTTCCTCGTGTTCCAGAGGTTACGTCTGTCTGTGTGTGTACACATGTGGGTTTTTTTTTTTGGGGGGTGGGGGGTGGGGGGGGGTACATTGGAGAGACACGTGCGCACATACAAACTCTGGGCGCGTGGGTGTGTGTGTGTGTGTGTGTGTGTGTGTGTGTGTGTGTGTGTGGTGTGTGTGTGTGTGTGTGTGTATCTGCTCATTACTCTCCGTCTGTGTATCTCCATCTGTGTGTCTAACTGGGTGTGTTGTGTGTAAAGTGCGTTTGCGTGTGTATGTGTGTCTCTCTCTCTCTCTCTCTCCCTCGCCCTCTTAATCCCTCCCTCCTTCCCTTTCTCTCTCAATGGGCATTAATCATTGTGTGTGTGTGTGTGTGTGTGTGTGTGTCAGCAGCCAGGTGTTGCAGCTGAAGGTGCAGTATTACCTGCAGAGTGAGGCACCCTGGCCCAGAACATCCTCCACACTGCGAGTATCATATCAGCTTTGGTGGATTCAAGTTGGATTCTTGCCTTCCAATACCAATTAAAAAAATGCATTTACAGGACTACTCTAACAGATATAAATCCTATAAATGTCAAGCAACAGGGTCCTGGCAATATATTCCATTCAATCCAGGACCAAGGTTCAAGTGAATGTGAAACTCCCTTCTGTGCAGTCAGTGTTGCATGATGATGGATGAAGACTGTGGGAGTGTGTGTGTGTTTGGTGGTTGGCTGGCTTAATTGGCCTCGCCTGGCCCAGTTAGAGTCTGGGGTGGGTGGGGCTACAGCCTCACCTGGTCCAGTTAGAGTCTGGGGTGGGTGGGGCTACAGCCTCACCTGGTCCAGTTAGAGTCTGGGGTGGGTGGGGCTACAGCCTCACCTGGTCCAGTTAGAGTCTGGGGTGGGTGGGGGCTACAGCCTCACCTGGTCCAGTTAGAGTCTGGGGTGGGTGGGGCTGCATTGGCTAATCAGTGCACCACTGGTCGAGTCAGCCATCCACATCCATGCTTGCTATGTACCACCTGCACTGTCATTGAACTGCCATTTGAACAAACATTTGCAATAAACTAGACTTTCAACCCAACTACTGCCTGTGTCCTTGGAGGAGCCCCAAAAGAAACCACCCATGTGGAATTGTGGCAAGAGGCAATGGTTACAATGAGCAAATGGCTGAAAGCATTCTTTCACAAAGGGTCTTCTCTGCTCATTGTAGCCCATGATGTGGCATGGTGGTGATATTATATTTTACAGAACAGCCTTGTAGAATATAACGAGACGAAAACCATGGGAACCAGTCCAGCACCGCAGAGTAATTCCCATCAATCTCATTTCCTCCGGGTTAGGCGAGGGAGAATCGAAGCTTCTCTTGGCTCCCAGATAAGATAACAACGGGATAACAAGAGAGAGGAGCGAGAGCCAATCAGCGAGCGGCTGGCGGGCGAGACGGCTCTCCCCCGACGGCAAACAGACTTCTATCTCCCATCGCGCCGAGCTTTTATTATGCCGCGGGTTTGTCCTGCGTTAACCCGCACCGTGAGCTCAGCATCCAGACGGCTTCACGGTGGACGGGCTGCCGCTGCCGGGGACTCGGCCAAAAACCTTGATCCCGATATACTGTAGGTGATTACATATCTCGATCACGATATATATTCACAATATAAACATGTGTTCTGATAATTCTATTTTATGAACAAAATAACCACATGCTAGAGCCTATTTTCGTATTCTCCTACTTTACGATAATGCAGTCTTTAATACCAGGAAGAGACACCACTTATGTTATGCCGGATCACGATATTACGATATCCACAATCAAGGACAATATCTCGTCTCATATCACGATATCGATATATTGTGATCGGCAGTCGGTAAGAGCAGTTGCCCTCAAAGAGCTTCTCAAACAGAACAAGAACAAGACACGGAGCGGCGGCGGGCAGAACTCACTGGTGACGCGTAACAAATAGAAATGTACACAGACTCTCATCCACACAGTTGTTGTTGCTGCTGTTGGACAGACGCCGTGACATGAGTGCATGTGTTTCTCAGCATGGGTGGCCTCAGTTGGGAATCGAACCCCGAACCCTAGTGCCAGGTGTTAATGCTTCCAGTTGAGCTAGACACACACACTGATGTGGTGCCACAATGACAGAAATAACACACACGTTGGGGGGGGGTGTGTGTGTGTGTGTGTGTGTGTGTGTGTGTGTGTGTGTGTGTGTGTGTGTGTGTGTGTGTGTGTGTGTGTGTGTGTGTGTGTGTGTGTGTGTG
>PIJE02001797.1:25041-30041 GCA_002895965.2 Coryphaenoides rupestris
TTTCGGTCGTGGGTAGTAGTAAGTATGTACATATAGTACAGCACAACATAATATAGTATAGTATAGTATAGTACAGCATAGTTTAGTATAGTATAGTATAATATAGTATAGTATAGTACAGCATAGTTTAGTATAGTATAGTATAATATAGTATAGTATAGTACAGCATAGTTTAGTATAGTATAGTATAATATAGTATAGTATAGTACAGCATAGTATACTATAGTATAGTATTGTATAGCACAGCACAGCATAGTAATGTACATATAGTACAGCACAACGTAGCATAATATAGTATAGTATAGTATAGTACAGCATAGTATAGTATAGTACAGCATAGTATAGTATAGTATAGTATAGCATAATATAGTATAGTATAGTATAGTACAGCATAGTATAGTATAGTATAGTATAGTATAGCATAATATAGTATAGTATAGCATAGTATAGTATAGTATAGTATTGTATAGTATAGCATAATATAGCACAGCATTGTATATTATAGCATAATATAGTATAGCATATAGTATTGTATAGTATAGCATAATATAGCACAGCATTGTATATTATAGCATAGTATAGTATAGCATAATGTAGTATAGTATAGTATAGTATAGTATAGCATAATATAGTATAGTATAGTATAGTATAGCAAAGCACAGCATAGTAGTGTACAGTAGTACAGCACAACATAGCATAATATAGTATAGTATAGTACAGCATAGTATAGTATAGTATAGTATAGTATAGCATAATGTAGTATAGTATAGTATACGCATAGCTATAGTATAGCATAATATAGGCACTAGGCATGTATATTATTAGTATACGTATAGTATAGTAATAATATAGTTAGTATAGCAAAGCACAGCATAGTATAGTATAGTATAATTAGTATAGCATAGCATAGTGTAGCTTATTGTTCTGCTATCTCTCGTGCCAAACCCGTTGTATATATATAATTATATCAGCCGTATAGAACGAGGAGAACGCCTTATAAGGGATTCATTCTCCTGGTCATGTGACCAGGAGAATGAATCCCGTAAGTTGCTCTGATTGGTCCCACAAATCCAGCGACTTCAGCTCTCCTTGTTACTCCTCCTCCTCCTCCTCCTCCTCCTCCTCCTCACTCCTGACTACCTCCCCACCGGCCACGGCACTGCATCCACCCTGAGGACCTGGGAGACCCCCCAGACCTCCCAGACCTCCCAGACCCCCCCCAGAACCCTTCAGACCTGCTCCTCCTGGATCATGTTACGTCCTCATCCTCATCCTCTTCATCCTCTTCATCCTCATCATCCTCATCACCATCACCGTCATCATCTTCGTCGCCCTGCCACCACATCTGTTGCCGCTGAATAGCGTCAGAGCGCCCAATCACTTCCCCTTTTCAATAATACCCCTTAATTAAATCATATTGAAGATCCCACTATTATGCTAATGCTGTCGATTGGGGAGGAGGAGGAAGAGGAGGAGGACGAGGAGGTGGAGGAGGAGGAGGAGGAGGAGGATGAGGATGGGGAGGAGGAGGAGGGATGGGATTTTTTCTCCATATTCCCGATGTGTGTGTGAGTGCGTGTGTACGCTTGTGTACGCGTGTGTGTGAGTGTGTACGTGTGTGTACGTGTGTGTGTGTGCGTGTGTGTGTGAGTGTGTATGCATGTGTACGTGTGTGTGTTCGTATGTGTGTGTGTGTGTGTGTGTGCACGTGTGCATCCTAACAAAGCCCATGTGATGAGGGGCCGAGGGGGCCGAGGGGCCGAGGGGGCCGGTGTAGTGCAGTGAGAGTGAGCCGTCCGACACGCGTGTTTTATTGACTTCATTGGCGTGTCGTGAGGAAGACTCGAGGCTCAGCACTCGCTGCGCACACACACACACACACCCACACACACACAACACACACACACACACACACACACACACATTCCTCAGCAGCTGCCCCTTCTTCCTCTTCATCCATCGCTACTCGGGGATGAAGGATCCCTGTGTGTTCATTGTGTGTGTGTGAGACACTGACAGAGAGACACCTCAAGAGTAAATAAATGTACCGTGTGTGTGTGTGTGTGTGGTGTCTGTACCGTGCACAAAGCAATGCGGTATTTATAATATCTCCGCACGTATTTGTGTGGCGGCGGTCGACGGGAAATAAAGTGTGTGTGTTTGACAGCGTACTGGGCCGCCACCAGTCTCCCTCTAATGCAGCTGTCACAACCCCGTGATGTACGGCCACATGTATATTTTAAGGTTCACCTGGCAAGCGTGTCACCCGCAGTCTGTTTTTTTGCGGGGCGGCGTGATTGATCGGTGTGTTCCTCGCGCTCGCGGGGGAGGGGAGGGGGGGGGGGGGGGGGCGGCGAGGAACGTGACGTGTGAACCCCCCCCGCCGCCTTCGAGTCGATGCTTGTCCCCTAATTCGGTTTTGAACCAGAACACGATCGAGTGGGTTCCGGTTCAAGGACCCCGGCGACGACGGCGTTCGGGTGCTCTGCGTGTGACTCTAAGGTGCCGGGGGATGGATGCTGTGTTTTTGACATTTTCTTTTTTTGCTTCTATTCCCGGCTCCCGTCAACACACACACACACACACACACACACACGGAGAGAGAGAGAGCCAGAGTCGGTTGCCCACTCAAACAAACTAACCAAAGAAGAAAAAAAAAAAAGCCAGAGCTGTCATATTGATTTTATTTAGACGTCTGTCTGGAACACCGATGTACATTTCTTTTTGCATTTTAAACATCGGAGTGTGTAGCAGCGACGGACCACTTGTATCCCTCCCCTCCGCTGTCCGTGTCTGTCTCTGCTACTCAATCAATCACATCTCTGTGTGTGTCTCTTACACACACACACACACACACACACACACACACACACACATGTTCTCTCTCGCTCTCTGTCACACACACACACACACACAGCAGAGTGTCTTTGTTCTCACGCCGTGTGTGTCTGTGTGTGTGTGTCTGTGTCTGTCTGTGTGTGTGTGTGTGTGTGTGTGTGTGTGTGGTGTGTGTGTGTTGTGTGTGTGTGTGTGTGTGTGTGTGTGTCTGTGTGTGTGTGTGTGTGTGTGTGTGTGTGTGTGTGTGTGTGTGTGTGTGTGTGTCTGTGTGTGCGTGTGTGTCTGTGTGTCTGTGTGTGTGTGTGTGTGTGTGTGTGTCTGTGTGTGTGTGTGTGTGTGTGTGTGTGTGTGTGTGTGTGTGTGTGTGCATGTGTGTGTGTGTGTGTGTGTGTGTGTGTGTCGTGTGTGTGTGTCTGTGTCTGTGCGTGTGTGCCGTGTGTGTGTGTCTGTGGTGTGTGTCTGTGGTGTGTGTCCTGTGTGTGTGTCTGCGTTGTGTGTGCGCGTGTGTGTGTGTGTGTGTGTGTTGTGGTGCGTGTGCGTGTGCTGTGGCGGTGCGGTGTGTGTGTGTTGTGTGTGTGTGTGTGTGTGTCGTGTGTGTGGTGTGTGTCTGCGTGGTGTGTGTGTGTGCGTGTGTGTGTGTGTGTGCGTGGCAGAGGGCTGTTTATTGTCGCCCTCAGTCGCTCACATCAAGCGGACAGCCGGTGATGTGCTCATCATTCGTTCCCCTTTCGGTCCTTTGTCTTCAACTCCAACGCGTTACATTGAGCCTCACTTTAAAGCAAAGTGCCGCCGGACTAAAGTCTAATGAGATGAAGATCCCGGACCCCGCCGCGTTGTCGGGGGGGGGGGGGGGGGCTGCAGCAGGGCAATCAAAGGGGACAGACACTCATACTTCTTTTATAGATCTAGTTCATACCGGCACCGGGCGGACGCCGCTGCGAGAGCCGGGATTCTAAACGTCTGTAAAATGTGTGTCTTGACGCATTGAGCAGGACAAACGGGAACAAGAGTGAGGGGAGGGAAGGACGGAGGGAGGGAGGGAGGGAGGGAGGGAGGGAGGGAGGGAAGTGGACCTGATTTAATTTCGCCTTTCACAAAAGTCTCTCCCCTCCCCTAACTAACTCCCAGGGTGCACCGCTTACTCAGTGCCAGCCCCCCCGCGCGGCGGCGGCGGGGCGGCCGGGTAATGATCACCCGAGGGCCGACCGTTCATTCGCAGCAGATTGCCGACGTATCGCGGGAAGCCGAGAGATCGCGCTTTAATTATCCTTTAAATATTCACACTTCCCCTTCACGTTTACATCCGCTTATCGCCTTCCACTGCGACGACGCGGTGCCGCCGCCGCCGCCGCCGTCATGTGTCAGCGGTCAGGGGTCAGGGGTCGAGCCAAGTTCTGCGCCGCCGACCGCTGGCCGAGACGTGTCGGTCGTTGGATCTGTGCTCTTTGTTCCCGACGTTTCGCATTGCAATTACAAAAGCTCGGCTCTGGTGTTGCGTTCTCTTCCTCGCGTGTCGAGTGTACAGTCGTGTGTTTAGATGAGAGCCATCGCCACGCTAAACGTCACGATGGGCCCCCCGCGCGCCGGGAACGCGTTCGCTAATAGGGTCGTATTATGACAGCAATTATTACACCGCGGCGGAGAGTCTTTGTGTGTCGGCGCCGGTCGGGCGGCTCGGTCGAGCTGCGAGCGGAACTTTTTTGCTCTCTTAAGCGCGGGCACGCCGCTAACACGGGGGGCCGGGCCGTGCCGTGCCGTACAATGGGCTCAGACGCATTAGTCTCGTCGTATTACCGCGGCTGTGATCTCCGTCGCCGAGCAAAAACCCCCGCGAACGCAATCGGATCATCTCCCGAGACTCTTCACAGCGAGAGGGGAGGGAGGGAGGGAGGGAGGGAGGGAGAGAGAGGACGAGAGAGAGAGAGAGAGAGAGAGGGAGCGAGATAGCATGCAGCCTAATTGACGCACTTTATGTTTTCCTCAACCGTCTCCCTGGGAGGTTGGTAGACTCGGCGCTCGGAGAGGAACAGAGTGTCGCGTGAGCGCCGTTAACGCGACGACGGTGTGCGCACGCTAACGGGCCACGCATAGCACATTACACGGGTTCCCCCAGCGACGGCGATGGCGGAAGCACCGGGGTTTTATATTTCATACAGGACGGG
>PIJE02001797.1:32541-42541 GCA_002895965.2 Coryphaenoides rupestris
CACACACACAACACACACCACACACGGGTTGGCTACGGGCTGGCCGATGTTCTATTCCGCCATGTGTCAGAGGGATAGCTAGCTAGCCTGACCCACTGGAGCCAAACTGTTCACTCTTTTGGTTTCGGGTTGAAGTGTGCATACATAACATATCAGTTATCTGGATTCTTATTATTCCAGATTGGTAACATGTGCAGCTCAGAACCTGGTTCGGCCAACGTGTGTATTCCCAGTAAAAGAAACTTCTCCAAACTTCTCCAAGTTCTGCAGTTTGGTCTCACGTCGCCCATGGGGGGGGGGGGCGCTGGTGGTTTGCGGGCTCAGTGGGTATATTAGTATATTATTTTTAACATTTTTGCCTCAAGTTTGGGGAAATCTTCACCCAGAGAATCTGTGGTCATGCTGGACAAAAGAAACCATTCGTAATTTTTTGATTCGATAACAAATGGGCAAGTTACTGTAATGCAGGAATCCAAAAATCCTGAAAGGACCGAACAGTTTCAGTGAATCCTTCTGAAGACCTCAGACCTCAGAACGTGCCGCACACTTCTGATGTCACCGTTGTTAGCGAAGCGCGAGGCCGCCGGTGGGAAGCAAAACCACACATCCGCGGCGTTCACTGTCCAGCCATGACTTGGATTCCCTCCAAACGGTTTAGGGCGACGTTCCTCATCCCCCCGAGTGATGGGTCCCCACAAATCACGGCCAAAGAGGGGGGCAGTCACCGGGGTCCTCGGTGCGTGCTCTGAATGCCTATTGAGGCTTCTTTCCTTTCCCATGGTAATTTTTGTCCCGGCGTGAAACCGTGAAATAGCACCGAACAACACGACCCTCGGTCAGCAGTGAATGTGCTTAAAGGCGCAGTATTCATAGCCAGTGCTTTCGGGGTGTGAACGCTTCGCACTGTGAGCGAGGTCAGAGGTCAAGGGACTCAAAGCCCTGCTCAGTAAACACCGAGCTCGGCAACGGACGGACGGAGATGGACGGAGAGGACGGACCTCAAGGTCGTCGGCTTTAACTCAACCGGGCGCTTTGGCTTCTGTGTGTCACCTGTCACTCTTGTTTTCTGTATTTGGATTTACCCCCCCCACCTCCAAACACACACACACACACACACACACACACACACACACACACACACACACACACACACACACACACACACACACACACACACACACACACACACACACACACACACACACAGACACACACACACCTTTACAAGGGATTGACAAGCTCATTGAAAGGGTTTTTTAATTTGGTAGAGATGGACACACAGTGCAGACACTGAGCAGGTAGGAGGCTTGAGAAGTTCATTCTGAGGGATGAATGAGCCGACGGTGTTGTTCAGAGGTGGCCGGGTGGTCTGTTGTGTGTCGTTCTCTGTGTGTCCTGTACATGTATTATTACGTTGCTTACAAGACCCTCGCAAGGCCTGAGCGCCGAGGAGAACGCCGCCCCCCATCCCCCCCCCCAACCGACAGAGTTAAGCTCATAACCGCAGAGCCGCTTTACAAAAGGTCCTCGTGTCCTCAGTACCGCAAACGCTGGAGTAGATCCTAATCCAATCTTCCTGTAAACCTCCCGTAGAAAACACTATTTAGGAGCGACCGTGTCTCTTTTTAGCCGTCGGGTGTTTGCCGAGGATCCTACCGGCGTTCCTATCGAGCCGCTCTACTTGCAGGTACGTTTATATATTTTTTTTATTAAGATGACTAACTCGTATCGATTCCCCAACCGCCGGCTGTGAAAGCGGCCGCTTAAGTGATATTGAACCGGAGAGAAAAACAACAAATCGTACAGAAATTTCTGGACAAACGAGAGACAACACTGAGGAGGGTTCTCTCCGTCTGCAACGGCTCTCCGGGTAGTTTTGCTGTCCTCTCTCTCGGCGGACAAAAAAGCGACCTTGGAGTGAAGGAGGAGGTCGTATATTACAGGACTCTCTGCCGCGGACACGATGTTGAGGACGAGATGTCAGGTATTAATAGTCGCGGGTTAGACGTAGAAATACGACGGCAGAGGAGGAGACGCGGATCATCGTCTGTCTGTTTACTTGGGTCTCCTCTCACGTGCACGAGGGTCTCGTAATGACCTCATGGAGAGGGTCGACACACACACACACACGCACACACGCACACACACACACACACACACGTACATACTTACCGACACGCAGTGTGTGTGCTTCCCTCCTCTGCAAGACGACATCATCGGCATATAAATGGACTCTGGAAGCTGAAGGTGAAAGCTGCTTTACGGGCCAACAATGTGGAGTTCCTGTTACTGTACGTCGTCCAAATAGTCGGGGGAAGGGGGGGGGGGGCGGGCGGGTGCGTGAAGGGGGTGTTAACATTACATCATCACATCGTCTCAGCCCTTAAATGCAAATAAAGTGGAAATTAAACTCAATTATCATTGAGTTTTATCACTTCGCCCCCCACACCTCTCCCGGCCTCGCCCGCCGCAACGTCCGTTTCACAGAGCAAACATCATCCACTTACATTAACGACGTTGTGTAATCCCCCCGGAGAAGATAACGGACTCGCGTCGAAGTGTACAGTTAACATAATAATGAAATAAGAAAGACGTCGACTTCATTTGCTGCCGTGGACGAGTGTTGTGATTCATTGTTGGTGTCGTCGCCTTGTCCTCCTGTGTGGGGTAACAGACAAAGCATCAGCCCCGGGTTTAGATGATGTGTTTTATTTTTCTGCGGCCACCGCCTCACCGACACACACACACACACGCACGCACGCACGCACGCACGCACGCACACACGCACACACACACACACACACACACACACACACATCCCCTTCCGGTTTGATTACGTCCGGATAATCCTCGGATAGAAGTCAGGGCCGATCGGGGAGACGGCCACTCCTGTAATCGCCGACGAGATCCTCCGGGTAATTACGGCGCAAATCTGCGGAGATAATCTTATCGGCGCCCTCCAGGGAGACGCGTGGCGGTGACATCATCGCTGGGGGGGACGGCGGCTGATTGACGGCTGATTGACGTTCGGCAGGGGGGGGGGGGGGGGGGGAGAGACGAGAGAGAGCGAGGGGGCCGCGTGATTGCTGCAGCGCGGCGCCGCGGCTCCTAATCGCCATCGCCGGTCCGCGTCGTTAAGCCGTTCAAAGCCGTCGTTAGGTCGTCGTGTTTTTGTATTGCAGTTTGAAGCGATGGTTTTAATTTCATACAACAACAACGACCGCCGCAGTGTAATCGTATCGCGTACGGAATGTGAGGAATATCTCTCATATCTCTAACATTTAGTCTTCATTTCCCAGTAACGAGATGATCTGTATTTGGGGTTTTTTTTCCCGACGGGTTAAACGATCGTTGACACAATGGAACACATCAATAGCGCGCGTTCACAAAGCGGATTAGTGCGACAAAAATAAGTGATTCGGAGCCAAAGGTGACAATGGATTATTATTATGATGATGATGATGATGATGATGATGATGATGTTGCCGTGGGTCCAGGTGACGCTCGCATGTGTTTGTATGGATCTTTGTCCCAAAGCAGAACACAGAAACACAGAATAATGTCAGCGTGAATGGGCGGTCTCTGTCCTCGGAGGGGGTCCTCAGAAGCAGCGTTTCTATTCGTTCACGGCCGGACCTTTTTAAACGCATCGACATTAAGCGCCCGTCATCGATATATCCGTTTGCCTGTTGCTCTCATATTAACGACGGTGAACTGCCAAATCTATTGTGTACGCCCGGCTCCTCGTCTCCGCGGCTTCTAGGTCAGATGAATATTGATGACTTGGACTGTCAATCAGGGGCATCGGCATCGGCGGGGAGGAAGGAAGGAAGGAAGGAAGGAACCCAGGAACCCGCACCTGCAGGAACATGGAGTCGAGGATACAGGCTGGGAATGCCGGATCCGCATCTATTTTGTATCTGCTGATCTGGTTTGTGGCCGCCGATGATGAGAATCCTCAAGCCTCGAGCCCCCCCGACCGGCTCGTCAGGGTCGGGCTCGTACACGCCGGGTTAGTCGGGGGGGCTGAGCCGACGTCTTACTTTGGATTATTTTACAATCCAACGGCTTGACTTTAGTGACTCTGCTCTCCTCTATTCTCGCCATTCATGAAGTTTACTTTGAGGGAATCTCCCAGAACTCCCTTCTCTGGCGGTGCTTTCCGTTCCCGCGTCGTTTTCATGCTTCGTTAACATGATGCGTAAAAAATGGTCTTGATGACTTGGTAACGACGCGAGGCCCCCGCTTACAAGCCTACACATTTCCATATTAATGAAGGTGTCGGCGGAAAAAACGCTTTTCGTGTCGATTTCCTACCGCACATCGAGCGATCGGTCGTCCCGGTCGCCGCCGTCGTCCCGCGTTACCCGTCGACAACGCCGGGGCCCCGGGGGGGGGGGAAGCTCGGCCGCCGATAAAAAAGGCCGCGTCTCACTCTCCGAGCCATTCCTCACGATTGTAGTTCCGGCAGGTTGTTAAAATGAGGGCTCCCGATGATTGCCATCAGCGACAAAGTGATTGAGCCGAGTGAACCTGAGGTGGAGGGAACCGCGCGTCCGACGGGAGGGGAATGAGGCGAACAGATTGAATCGAGGAGAGACGATATAAAAGCAGCCATAAAAACGGCGGCGCGAGGCGGGGGGAAGGCGGGGGAAGGCGGGGGAAGGCGCGCGGGGCGACGCGAGGCACTTAGCGCTAACGCAAGTCGATTGAGGGCACCGGAATGTGCATGTTTAACGAAAATCTGGAACGACGGAGCGACGCCCGCGTACGACTCAAGTCCCCGGTGTTCCCTTAAGTTTATTAGGCTCGTACTTTAGGAGGCCGCAAATTACGGAAGATCCCAACGAGGTTCTGAGATCCGCAGAGACGGATGCTCTCGTGGAACCCGCTGAGACTTGAGCCCCGAATGGAAGACGTCGTCACGGCGACATCGTCATGGTGACAGTAAGAGGAGAGAGGGTCTCTCTCTCTCTCTCTCTCTCTCTCTCTCTCTCCCTCTCTCTCTCTCTCTCTCTCTCTCTCTGTGTTCTCTCTCTCTCTCTTCTTCCTCCCTCTCTCCTCCCTCTCCCTCCGTCTCTCTCTCTCTTCCCTCCTCTCCCTCCTCTCTCTCTCTCTCCTCTCCTCTCTCCCTCCTCTCCTCCCTCTCTCTCCTTCCCTTCTCTCTCCTCCTCTCTCTCTCGCTCCTCTCTCTCCCTCTCTTTCTCTCTCTCTCCCTCTCCTCTATCTCTCTCTCTTTCTCTCTTTTCTCTCTCTCTCTCTCTCTCTCTCCCCTCTCTCTCTCTCCCTCTCCTCTCTGTCCTCTCTCTCCTCTCTCTTCTTCTCTCTCTCCCCTCTCTCTCTCTTCTCTCTCTCTCTCTCCCCTCTCTCTCCTCTCTCTCTCTCTCTCCTCTCCCTCTCTCTCCCTCTTCCTCTCTCTCTCCTCCTCCCTCTCCCTCTCTCCCCCTCTCTCTCCTCTCTCTCTCTTCCTATCCCTCTCCATCTCCCTCCCACTCTCTGTGTGTCTCTCTCTCTCCCTTCTTCTCCTCTCCCTTCACCCTCTCCTCTCTCTCTCTCTTTTCTCTCCCCCTCTCCCTCTCTCTCTTCTCTTCTCTCTTCTCCCTCTCCTCTCTCTCTCCCTCTCTCCCCTCTCTCCCTCTCTCCCTCTCTCTCTCCACCATCTCTCTCTCTCTACCTTCTCTCTCTCTCCCCCTCTCTCTCTCTCTCTCCTCTCTCTCTCTCTCTCTCTCTCTCTCTCTCTCTCTCTCTCAAGACATTAAAGGGCAGAACTCCTGTCCGGTACAAAAGGTAAACCACGTGTCCTACAGGACACAGCTTCTCACGATGCCCTTTCTCACCAAACACAACAGCACACTGCCAGCCGTTATTAAAGCAGAAAAAAAACCATTATTCTATTTACTGGGAGACCGTTGGTTGCTTACCCGCCACCCAGGAGACTGCGGGAAGCTTTTGTGTGAGTAGACAAGAGACACACAACACACTCATATCAAACAGTGACACAACACACACTCATATCAAACAGTGACACAACACACTCATATCAAACAGTGACACAACACACACTCATATCAAACAGTGACACAACACACTCATATCAAACAGTGACACAACACACACTCATATCAAACAGTGACACAACACACACTCATATCAAACAGTGACACAACACACACTCATATCAAACAGACGACACAACACACACTCATATCAAACAGACACACAACACACTCATATCAAACAGTGACACAACACACTCATATCAAACAGTGACACAACACACTCATATCAAACAGAGACACAACACACACTCATATCAAACAGTGACACAACACACACTCATATCAAACAGTGACACAACACACTCATATCAAACAGTGACACAACACACACTCATATCAAACAGTGACACAACACACACTCATATCAAACAGTGACACAACACACTCATATCAAACAGTGACACAACACACTCATATCAAACAGTGACACAACACACACTCATATCAAACAGTGACACAACACACTCATATCAAACAGTGACACAACACACTCATATCAAACAGTGACACAACACACACTCATATCAAACAGTGACACAACACACTCATATCAAACAGTGACACAACACACACTCATATCAAACAGTGACACAACACACTCATATCAAACAGTGACACAACACACACTCATATCAAACAGTGACACAACACACTCATATCAAACAGTGACACAACACACTCATATCAAACAGTGACACAACACACACTCATATCAAACAGTGACACAACACACTCATATCAAACAGACACACAACACACTCATATCAAACAGTGACACAACACACACTCATATCAAACAGACACACAACACACTCATATCAAACAGTGACACACACACACTCATATCAAACAGACACACAACACACTCATATCAAACAGTGACACAACACACACTCATATCAAACAGTGACACAACACACTCATATCAAACAGTGACACAACACACTCATATCAAACAGTGACACAACACACACTCATATCAAACAGTGACACAACACACTCATATCAAACAGTGACACAACACACTCATATCAAACAGTGACACAACACACACTCATATCAAACAGTGACACAACACACACTCATATCAAACAGTGACACAACACACTCATATCAAACAGTGACACAACACACACTCATATCAAACAGTGACACAACACACACTCATATCAAACAGTGACACAACACACACTCATATCAAACAGTGACACACAACACACTCATATCAAACAGTGACACAACACACACTCATATCAAACAGTGACACAACACACACTCATATCAAACAGTGACACACAACACACACTCATATCAAACAGTGACACAACACACACTCATATCAAACAGTGACACAACACACACTCATATCAAACAGTGACACAACACACTCATATCAAACAGTGACACAACACACACTCATATCAAACAGACGACACAACACACACTCATATCAAACAGTGACACAACACACTCATATCAAACAGACACACAACACACTCATATCAAACAGAGACACAACACACTCATATCAAACAGTGACACAACACACTCATATCAAACAGTGACACAACACACTCATATCAAACAGTGACACAACACACACTCATATCAAACAGTGACACAACACACTCATATCAAACAGTGACACAACACACTCATATCAAACAGTGACACAACACACACTCATATCAAACAGACACACAACACACTCATATCAAACAGTGACACAACACACTCATATCAAACAGTGACACAACACACTCATATCAAACAGTGACACAACACACACTCATATCAAACAGACACACAACACACTCATATCAAACAGTGACACAACACACACTCATATCAAACAGACACAAAACACACTCATATCAAACAGACACACAACACACTCATATCAAACAGTGACACAACACACTCATATCAAACAGATGACACAACACACTCATATCAAACAGTGACACACACACACTCATATCAAACAGTGACACAACACACTCATATCAAACAGAGACACAACACACTCATATCAAACAGTGACACAACACACACTCATATCAAACAGTGACACAACACACACTCATATCAAACAGTGACACAACACACACTCATATCAAACAGAGACACACAACACACTCATATCAAACAGTGACACAACACACACTCATATCAAACAGTGACACAACACACACTCATATCAAACAGACACAACACACACTCATATCAAACAGTGACACAACACACACTCATATCAAACAGTGACACAACACACACTCATATCAAACAGTGACACAACACACACTCATATCAAACAGTGACACAACACACTCATATCAAACAGACACACAACACACACTCATATCAAACAGAGACACAACACACTCATATCAAACAGTGACACAACACACTCATATCAAACAGTGACACAACACACACTCATATCAAACAGTGACACACAACACACTCATATCAAACAGTGACACAACACACACTCATATCAAACAGACACAACACACTCATATCAAACAGTGACACAACACACTCATATCAAACAGTGACACAACACACTCATATCAAACAGAGACACAACACACACTCATATCAAACAGTGACACAACACACTCATATCAAACAGTGACACAACACACACTCATATCAAACAGTGACACAACACACTCATATCAAACAGTGACACAACACACTCGTATCAAACAGACACACAACACATGAGCTGTGGTTTCACACAACAATACGGACGTCGTTCATTCACCGCACGGCTCGGGACCCGGGATTATATGAACTGAAGCTATGAAGTCTATGAGACGACAGTAAACAAAATCACCTTTTAAATAGTCGCCTCGACGCCGGGAATAGTGTGTGTTCTGACGCTCACACACACACTCCCCCCCCATGTGTGTGTGTGTGTGTGGCTCACGTCTTTGTTGTGGTGTGAAACACCACAGCATTGATCAGGTGTTTCATGTGATTGTGTGATTGTGTTTCATGTGATTGTGTGATTGTGTTTCATGTGATTGTGTGATTGTGTTTCATGTGATTGTGTGATTGTGTTTCATGTGATTGTGTGATTCTGTTTCATGTGATTGTGTGATTGTGTTTCATGTGATTGTGTGATTGTGTTTCATGTGATTGTGTGATTGTGTTTCATGTGATTGTGTGATTCTGGTTCATGTGATTGTGTGATTCTGTTTCATGTGATTGTGTGATTGTGTTTCATGTGATTGTGTGATTGTGTTTCATGTGATTGTGTGATTGTGTTTCATGTGATTGTGTGATTCTGGTTCATGTGATTGTGTGATTCTGTTTCATGTGATTGTGTGATTCTGGTTCATGTGATTGTGTGATTGTGTTTCATGTGATTGTGTGATTCTGGTTCATGTGATTGTGTGATTGTGTTTCATGTGATTGTGTGATTCTGGTTCATGTGATTGTGTGATTGTGTTTCATGTGATTGTGTGATTCTGGTTCATGTGATTGTGTGATTCTGGTTCATGTGATTGTGTGATTCTGTTGGGGATGGAGAACAGCAACGCCGACTCCCACGTGTGGCCTGTTTAGCCCAAACGGGGATGTAATGGACAACGTAACCGAGCCAATAGAATGAATGAAGAGAGAGACGGGAGAGGATGGAGGGATGGGATGGAGAGAACGAGGGAGAGATAGATGGAGAGCGAGGAGTAGGGAGGTATGGAGGGGAGAGGGGGGGGGGAGCTGGAGGGGTAGGGAGAGAGAGGAGGGAAAGGGGGGTGAGAGAGAGAGAGAGGGGGGAGTGAGAGAGAGAGAGAGAGAGGGGGGCGAGGGGGAGAGATAGAGGGGGGGAGAGGGAGAGAGAGAGAAGAGGGGCGAGGGGGAGAGACAGAGGGAAAGGGGGAGTGAGAGAGAGAGAGAGAGGGGGAGAGAGAGAGAGAGAGAGGGGGGGG
>PIJE02001797.1:52541-55041 GCA_002895965.2 Coryphaenoides rupestris
TCCTTCTCGCCTTGTTCTGCTCCCTAATTCCACCTTCCTCTCTCCCCATTATATTTCACTCTGTCTCTTCTCTGTGTTTTCTCCTCCCATCCCTCCCCCATTCCTCCCACCTCTCTCCCCCCTATTTTTAGTTTCTAACCTTTCAGACGATAAGTGGTTCGGAACGGTCCAGGAAGGCACAGGGAGACGTGTCAGTGGGAGAGCAAATGATGTCCACGTTCTAAGTTGTAATGACGGGGCTGTCGCCGCCGCCGCCGCCGCCGCCGCCGCAGGCAGGAAGCCCGACACCCCACCAGCCGTAGCCCCCTCATTAAAGCCCGCCCCCTCATTAAAGCCCGCCCCCATAGATCGTTAACCAACCCCCAACCATAACCCAAGATGGGATGAGAGAGACGTGTGGCATCAGAGACCGAAAGCAACGACAGGAAATATAATCACAGAGAGGAACACGACTTGGTGGCGCTCCAGCGAGACCTTCTTCATTCTGATTGGCTCTTGTCCTCCAACATTGGTGTGTTTTGCTCAGATCCTTTCAAACGAAGGTACAAGTATAATATACGAAGTTTCGATGTTCAGAATACAGACGTGTACTTATGAGGGTAATATACGTATTAATGTTTATAAGGAATGTTGACACAGTAGTTGGATTTCTCTTGTAAGTCAAACTTATATTGATGTGGATTTATTTATTTATTTATTTATTTATTCGTGTTATAAATCTCATTAATATCTGTGTCCTGTAACAATAGAAAACATTTTAAATTATTTGGCAAGTCTGTAGAAGAAATTTGTTTGCATTATTTGATTGCTGCTTGTTGATGCAAGACGTCGGGATACTCGACTTGATTTATGATTACCGTGCAGGATTTCAACACCATTAGGACAACATAAAAAAAAAAGAAAGTAAATTAATTGAAAAATAAATCAAAATAAAATTGATTCAATGTACTCCGACCCACAAGCATCCTTTATGTGGTTTTGGGTTGTTTTTCCATTTCTTAAATGAAGCATAAAAAAATTATGAAGTAATCAAGTAATCAATGAATAATAAATAATAAATAATCAGGTTCACACTAGAGCTCCCCAAACAAGCCTTGGTGTTCAACAAGGTTAATGAGGACGTGTTGACCAATAGCCTCGCATTCTGTTGACGGCCATAAACATCGTGCGGTCCTCAAAGACATCGTGCGGTCCTCAAAGACATCGTGCGGTCCTCAAAGACATCGTGCGGTCCTCCCAGAGGTGAGCAAAGTCTCTGTGGAGGTTTTTGCAGCAACTATTTGCTGATTGGTTGAGCAGGGAACAGGCAAACTGTTTGTTTAATTAGACGGTAGAATAAAATGAATGCCCGGCGACATTAGAACTGTATTTTCAGATTGAAAACAACCTCCCGTGTCTCTCAGTCACAACAAAAGGTGCTCAACGTAGAACTCTAAAGGCTGATCTATGGTTGGGCACTCAACACTTTTGTCGCTCAACAGAAATGACGTATTTTCGACACTTTTCTGTTCATGTCGCGTACCTGGAGAATTTTCTTGTGTCACGGACGTCGCCATATTTTGTCAGGCGATGTGATTGGCTTTTCAGGCGTCGCCATGGAGACTGTCGTTTTGACTTCCTTATGGGTATTTTGGTCTGTAACATAACTTGAGATAAAGTGTAAGCAAATATGGGAAGGTATTGATGAGAGGCTGGCAGAGCGGAAAGAATACAAAGACGCGCAAATGACATTTACGTCGTGGGAAGAAGTTGCCAATACACTTAATATAAATGTCTTGGACTGCAAGCGTGTGTTTACTATCCTTGCTGTTCTTATGAATGCCGCAGTTTGAGTTTGAACTGAACCTTTCGCCGAAGCAGAAATTGACAACACTGACGTTTCTGTCGAGCGTCCCGACCATAAATCAGGCTTAAGTCGCCCGTAACCACGCCAACCGCACCAGAGCAGGCACAGGATCTCCGGTGAAGCGTCGCACGCTCCTCACGCTCGCCCGTGATTGGCTGACTTGAGTGTAAGGTGATGATACTTGGAGCGAGTGACACATCCCTTGAATCGATCAGAAACGGGAACGCACGCACGTGTCGTCGGAATTGTCTATTTAGTCTTGTGTGTCGGTGAGCGGTGTGTGTGTGTGTGTGTTCGTGTGCGTGTGTGCGTGTGTTGTGTGTGTGTGTGTGTGTGTGTGGAGTGAAAAGCAGCACTGACACTGTGTGATGTGTGTGTCCCTCAGGAACCAGCTGCATTTAAATCTCCCTCTCTCTGGGGACACTGAGTGAAGCCATCCTGTTTGTGTTTACGTGTGTGTGTGTGTGTGTGTTTACGTGTGTGTGTGTGTGTGTGTGTATGTGTGTGTGTGTATCTCTAAATGTGCAGCAGAAAAAGTTGACAGCTAAATACATAACAGACATAACAGAGCATAATGGAGACAAAAGATATGTTTTGGGAATAATTGTGTTGTTGTTACGCGTGTCGTCGTTGGTGAGGATTCGTTCCTCGGCA
>PIJE02001797.1:60041-62541 GCA_002895965.2 Coryphaenoides rupestris
GTCTGGCAGGCGACTCGAAGCATTACACTCACGGGGTCGCTAGTTGCTCTGTTTTCATCCCACGGAACTGATTCTTGATTTTGGTTGGTTGGGTCGGTTGCTTGGTTTCATGTCGACGCTGTGGAGACCGGTCACTGGTACAGACACACACACACGTATTGAAGTCCCCTTCTGAACGCTTCGTTCCACTGGGGGGCGCTAATGAGTTTCTCGTTGCTAGATTATCTCATCGCTAAACAGGAAGCACGGAAACACAGCGTAACTCCGCCTCTTTCAGTTGTTAATGCAAAAAAGTCATTGTGGATGCTCGTTAGCAGGCGCCGTTCCTGACCTTCTGGGGCCGTGAGGCACATCCTACTCTCGGAGGCCCCGCCCCCACTCTGACGCCCACATCCCAGTTCCCAAACACACGTCTCAATTTTTCATTCATTCCGAAATATATTCACAATATACTGTATTACTGTAAGCGAAAATAAAATGTTATCCGGCGCTTCTCTCCCAATTCCCCGGCCAAACTGTTGTAGCTTCGGCCCCACGATGTTGCAGCGACGGGTGAATTTTAGCCGAATTGCAGCACAAAAGGTGATTGAGCTACGAATCAAAATCTGTGAAAAAGCGACCAAATTCAAACTATAAATTACGACCATTTTCTGAGAAACACAAAATCTAACCGCGACCTCTGAATGGATTGGACGCGAGGCCACCGGGAAGGGTCTCCATCATCCATCGTGTTCATGGACGTACAGCGGAGGCCACATTTGAATTGTGTTTCTTGGCCCCGGGGAGACCTGCCTCTCACACAGGCACGGATGCATCCTTATTTTCCCTCCTTCTACTACTGCTGTAACCAGGCAACCGCGCGCACACACACACACACACGCGCACACACACACACACACACACACACACACACACACACACACACACACACACACTGTCAATCCCCTGGTTTCTACGGTAACACAGACGTGTCACGAGGGCGTTAGGCTGGACAACATGGCCGACGTACAGTACAGCAGCGATATTCGGGAATAATGTGGACTCTGGCACCTATTTTATATTCACTGTACGTCTCTTCATCATATCACTGCGGACCTCAAAGACCATTGTTTACTCTCCAGATTCATTATATATTGTGATGTCAAAAATATTAGTAGCTGTTAGTAATTAGTGTTTAGTATTGAGTAGAATACACAATACTTCACAACTTCTACCATTAAACACTTACTGACTACTAATGCTACCAGACGAGGACAGAAGTTAAATGGGAAATTGACTGCATT
This sequence comes from Coryphaenoides rupestris, assembly GCA_002895965.2. Classification (NCBI taxonomy): domain Eukaryota; kingdom Metazoa; phylum Chordata; class Actinopteri; order Gadiformes; family Macrouridae; genus Coryphaenoides; species Coryphaenoides rupestris. The sequence goes on from PIJE02001797.1 coordinate 61,325, forward strand.
CATCCTGCGCTTTTGGCCTCTCAAAGCGCAGTGCAATATCGCCTCACGTTCACCCATGAATTCACCCATTCATACGCACACTCATTCACCCATTCATTCATTCATTCAAACGGCGGTGGTGCCAGCCATGCAAGGCACCACCAGCCAGCTCATCGGGAGCGGAGCAGAGCCGGGGATCGAACCAGCAACCTTCCAGGCACCAGTTTATGACCCCTCTGTCTATCTCTATCTGTGTGTGTGTGTGTGTGTGTGTGTCTCTCTCACTCTCTCTCTCTCTCTGTGTGTGTGTGTGTGTGTGTGTGTCTCTCTCTCTCTCTCTCTATCTCTCTGTGTGTGTGTGTGTGTGTGTGTGTGTGTGTGTGTGTGTGTGTGTGTGTGTGTGTGTGTGTGTGTGTGTGTGTGTGTGTGTGTGTGTGTGTGTGTGTGTGTGTGTGTGTGTGTGTGTGTGTGTGTGTGTGTGTGTGTGTGTGTGTGTGTGTGTGTGTGTGTGTGTGTCTCTCTATCTCTCTGTGTGTATGTGTGTGTGTCTCTCACTCTCATGCTCACAATGTCGCGCTATAAAACTTTATTTCAGAAATAAAAACAGCAAAACAAGTAAATCAATGTTCACATTTTATTTCTATTATCAGTCCAATAATAGGAAAAGATGCATTATGACCGTCGCATGGAGCACACATAGAGAGCCAAGAGGGCGAAGACTGGCGAAATACAGAAGTCAGCAGGTAAGTAATGGTGCTGCTGGTGGGTTTTACTGGTCGGCTTGAAAACCACGACGGGAGCTGAGCTTCGGACTCCCGGTGCTGGCGAGCGATACGGCCGAGGTTCACTGGGTCCGCGCTTTATGAAGACAAAACGCTGCGCAGAGGACATCTTGTGCTGAAATAAGAGGAAACGTCTCTGGTGACACACGTTCAGTTTCCACGACAACGTTGGTCAGTTGGACACGACGGCTTCTACGATGGTTTGAAGTCGTGGTCGTCTTTACTTGACCTGACGCCAGTCCACCGCGAGAATGAACCGTAGCTCCACCGGTAGCGACGATGTCTTGAGTCTTGAATGTTTTCGTCTTCGTCGGGATTTGGCGGGACGATAAAATAACGGCGTAAACATCGTACACTTCTCAAGAAGTTTAACTATTCTCAGCTTTTGAAATGGCTCCACTCGAGTCCCGGTGTATAGACGACCACGAGTCCCGGTGTATAGACTACCACGAGTCC
>PIJE02001797.1:72541-82541 GCA_002895965.2 Coryphaenoides rupestris
AAAACACGAATAGGAAAACAGGAAAATGCAAATGTTCCTTGTGAACTTGACCCTGCAGCTGTAAGTTACATGAGGACGGTCCGCACCCATCCAACACATTTATTGATATTGCATTTGGCCCAAAAGTATATTAACGTTTGAAAAACAAAACGCCAAAGGAGTGTCGTGTGTGAACCCTGTACACTCACCATGCTCATCTAACAGATTTTCAATCCGCTGCAAATAAAACAAACACAAAACTGAACTCAGCGAAGGCCGTCCAAACGTCCGTCCCCACGTCGTGACCAGCGCGGGGGGGGGGGGGGGGGGGGCGTCGTGCGTCGTTCACCAAATATAAACTCGCTGGCCCATTTCAACGCACTCAATGGACGCTCGTTCTTTGCTATCTTTTGTTGCATTTGGGAGAAAAAAAAGTATGATTGTATTCACTCGGCGCGGCTGAGGAGGCGTAGCGTCGCTCGGCGTTCCGCTGCAGGCCGACAAGCAAACAAACATTTGTTGTCTCGCGATCGGCGACCGGAACAAAATGGTGGAAATTACATTCGTTCTGTCCGTTAGCCGCACGGCGGACACAACACAACGGAACTTTTCATTTTCCTAAACATCCGTTTCGCTTTTAACGTCAACGCTACCACATGAACCCACTGCAGTGCATATTCGCGTGTGTGTGTGTGTGTGTGTGTGTGTGTGTGTGTGTGTGTGTGTGTGTGTGTGTGTGTGTGTCTGTGTGTGTGTGTGTGTGTGTGTGTGTGTGTGTGTGTGTGTGTGTGTGTGTGTGTGTGTGTGTGTGTGTGTGTGTGTGTGTGTGTGTGTCTGTGTGTGTGTGTGTGTGTGTCTGTGTGTGTGTGTGTGTGTGTGTGTGTGTGTGTGTGTGTGTGTGTGTGTGTGTGTGTGTGTGTGTGTGTGTGTGTGTGTCTGTGTGTGTGTGTGTGTCTGTGTGTGTGTGTGTGTCTGTGTGTGTGTGTGTGTGTGTGTGTGTGTGTGTGTGTGTGTCTGTGTGTGTGTGTGTGTGTGTGTGTATGTGTGTGTGTGTCTGTGTGTGTGTGTGTGTCTGTGTGTGTGTGTGTCTGTGTGTGTGTGTGTGTGTGTGTGTGTGTGTGTGTGTGTGTGTGTGTGTGTGTGTGTGTGTGTGTGTGTGTGTGTGTGTGTGTGTGTGTGTGTGTGTGTGTGTGTGTGTGTGTGTCTGTGTGTGTGTGTGTGTGTGTGTGTGTGTGTGTGTGTGTGTGTGTGTGTGTGTGTGTGTGTGTGTGTCTGTGTGTGTGTGTGTGTGTGTGTGTGTCTGTGTGTGTGTGTGTGTGTGTGTGTGTGTGTGTGTGTGTGTGTGTGTGTGTGTGTGTGTGTGTGTGTGTGTGTGTGTGTGTGTGTGTGTGTGTGTGTGTGTGTGTGTGTGTCTGTGTGTGTGTGTCTGTGTGTGTGTGTGTGTGTGTGTGTGTGTGTGCCTCGTGGTTCTCCCTACTTATGGGCATTAGACGTGCGACGCCTGAAGGTTGCAAGTTGCAAACTGAACCAATCCGTGAGCTCGTAATGTATTTCGTGATTTCCGGCGTGAAATCTCGCCGCGGACGCGCAGTCAGGCGCCGGACTCCGCAGGACTCGGAAAATGTAACGAGTCGCCCGGCAGGATTAGTAGGAAGTCCTCGATAAGTTTCCAACAACTCCGCGTCGCTAACGAGGTGTGCAGCGGTGTCTGTGTGTGTGTGTTCTTCCTCGGCCCCTCGTGTTCTTGACTGGACGGTTTTTTTTAACGATCATTTGAACGCATAATCCCGCAGTATTCGGTGCGTCCAGATGGGCGCCGTCGCTTATGCATGAGCGCACGTTAAGACAATGAACGATTCAAGTATCTGAAACTGAAGCGTTTTTTATTCGCCGGTTTAACTCAAAGGATAAACAGAGATGAGATGAAGTCCGGGGGAATGAATCACATTTCCCCAGATAGCTCGTCCCAACCTGCAGATCAATACGAGCCACGGACTCGCCGTTCCGACTCTCGTGAGGAGCAGAGAAACACGAACTCAGAACTCGAACATTTCTCTGCCGTTTTTCAACCAAAGACAATATGCATGTGGGTGGGCCGCCGGGTTATAATTACAGCGGCCGCGGCGGGGGGGTCACAATGTGGGCAACGTGCGCTCCCGCCGTCAGCCAATCAGGGGGGGGGGGATACAGGAAGTAATTAGGACACGCACGCCCGCCGTTGCATCAACCTCGTACCGCCGCCGCGCCGACTGCCGGTGTCTCGACTGGAATGCTTTTTTGTTCAAGATCGATTTTATATAAATCAAGCTTGGGATCGAAACCGCAGGAGCGTTCAGTTAAGGACACAAGGAGACCGAGGAGTCCACTTGTCCAATTATCGGAAGTTTACAGCCGAAAGTCGAACCCAAACGGAGGCTCGACGCGGCGCAAAAAAGTCACCGAATACAACTGATAACAATTTCCCATAAAGCCGGTCGACACTAAAGGCTCGCAATAAAAATAGAATAACAACACGGCAGTAATGTTGAGTAAGTACAGGCGCCCTGGGCAAAGAGATTGTCCACGTGCAAACGTTGGCAAACTTTTATTTTGGTGGCAAATGTTTCAGCTACTTTTGGCCTCGCATGATGAATGATGATAGGATTTAAAGTGATAATCCGGCCCCGACACAACTTTGACATCGTTATAAAACATCTATTGGTGATACGTACAACGCACACCAGGTCCTATTCTTCCGATACGTGTGTAATATTGGACTTTATCGTTATTTGATATTTCTCTCAAGCGCTTCACGCAATCGGCTTCCGTCGTGATCTTTTCCCGACGTTCCTGGGATGACTTTCATCACCTCTCAACACATCGGTAGGCCAGCCTTCTGTAGATTTGTTGCATTTATACATTAATAAATTAATCTAATGTATTATAACGACGTGCATACCAGGCACTATTGTTATTTGTGAAAGCTCGCTAAACATTTGGCGGTATTTAAAAGATTTCAATGAGCCACACGGACCGAGAACGCTCAATGGCTGATCAGTCGTTACTGGGATTTCGGCCACGTTTTCGACGTCGCTTTTGGGCGCAAAACTCAAAGTCCCAAACAAAAAAAAAATGAAACCTTTACACAGAGATATAGCCGATAGTTTGGTGAACATCTCAAATTTGAAAAAGAGACGCCAGGACAGGCTAAAATCGGCCGGGTTCCAGAATGCACAGTTTCTGGACATACGAGGCTGCCGACCCAGCAGAGATGTGTGTGTCCTCTGACTAAATGACTTATTTCTCGCCACAGACACACTGTGATATTGTATATGCAGAGATTCTGAGACAAAACACCCGACCTGTTGTCATACGGGAATAAAACTCATATCTGATTCGTCTGGTTTGAAGACTCCAAAGATACTCCGAACCCCATTGTAGCCCGAAAACGAACACATAAAAACCGTTCCGTATGTTTGTTTGAGATTTTTCCGACGATTGGCCGTTCCCACTTTAGTCGGTCAACTTTGCTCCGGGAAGCCCAAACAACACGCTGTTGACATTTCAATTGGAGAATTAAGAGAATCAAATGATTGAATCTGCTTTGTCACCGCGGCCCGTCGCTAATTCCGGCGCGTCGGCGGTGCGGAACAACATCCGACCCTGTGAATGCTAAGCGTCTCTCTGTCTGTCTGTCTGTCTCTCTGTCTCTCTGTCTGTCTGTCTGTCTGTCTGACTGTGTCTCTGCGGCCACACGGCAGCCGAACAAACACAGGCGCCCCGAGCGGAACGACGTTGGCGTTTCCGCGGCGCCGCAGTTCCCACGATCAAATATTTACTTGAAGTAAATGAGGAAAACAGCAGCGCAGCGCCGACCTGTGCTGTTAACCTGTTGGGAGTGTTTAGACTGCGGCGGTGCAATTCACTGATAGAACGACGCATGCGACGGATCGAGCCTCCGTCTTGATAACAGGGAACATATTAAATGGACCGAGGTGGCGCACGTTCCTCCCCGCACCCACTTTGGCCGAGATTGTGTTTGATGGATTAATGTTGCTCACCTTGTTCAATGTCACATGAAGAGGACGTATATATTATACTTTATATATATTATACTTTATATATATTATACTTTATATATATTATACTTTATATATATGTTTTCAGTTGCTGTGAGTTTGCTATTCTATCTTGCAGTTCATTTATAAAATATGACAATTTGAGTCATGAATCACGATCGTTTTTTTGTCATTTTTATTTCTTAAAGGCTTCACCCGCACGACGTTCTCAGCCATAGAAACAAGTTGTCGAAATCAAGGCTTCGTTAAATAAATAATAATGTACACGCGGCGCAAAGTATAATCGTTTAATGATAGATGGGCGGCTGAACGGGCGCACGGACAAAGATAAAAAAGCAATTAGATAACGGACACACGCCGTACACACGCATACGCATAAACACACCGCGCACAAAGCCATGAATAAACACACACACACACACACACACACACACACACACACACACACACACACACACACACACACACACACTTTGTTTCAGCGTACAGAGAGAGAGAATGATGTGTTTGCTTATTCATTCCTGAGTATATACTGTATATGGGTATCTTGCTGCTGATGGCACCCTCCCCCCCTCCACCACACCACACCACCACCACCACCACCCTCTCTCCCAGTCCCAGGCCTGCCAGTCCCACCACCAAGCACACACTCTCCCCGCAACTCAACCCTCCCTCTGGAGCTGTCAGATTTACTTCCAATTAACGTATGTCTGTTCCGGTCCAATGACTCAACACAAGCACTGCTGCCGCTGCTGCTACCGCTGCTCCCAGCTCGCAACTTTTGCAAACTATCTTGCTGTTGCCATGGCGTTTGTCTTCTTTTTTTTTTTTCCCCCACAATATATTTTCCTTTTTTTCCGTTTTTTCCGCTTCCAGTGGCCGCGTAAAAAATCCAACGTTTGTCGTTCATCACTTCAGGTGAAGGGGAGCCACAGCTCATCTCCCCGCCGGCCGATTACGCCGAAGGTGAAAAGTGAAAAAAAAAAGTGTGCGTTTCTCACTTTGTTGTTCTTCACGCGTCACTTTTATTTGTATCTGTTCGTGGGGATTAGTATGCAAGAGAAGGTGCGTTCACACGTGACCTCAAACCCCGGGGGGATATTCACTATCTCTCACACACACACACACACACACACACACACACTGTGATCTCTGATCCCTCGCCGGCGCCCCGGCTGGGGGAAGCTTACGGCTAACAAGTGGAGCTCAGACCTTTGTTCTCCACGCGGGGAAATCAATGACTTCTAACGGAGCCGTTTGCTCTGTTAGGAGGAAGGAGAAGAAAGAAAAAACCGTCCTGATCGTCCCTGACACACACACACACACACACCACACACACACACACACACACACACACCTCTGTGACGTCGGGAAGCCCTCGGAACAACCCTGAGCTTCGTCACGTCTGCATATGACTTCCAGTGTTTTCAGAAATATTCAGAGAGAGAGAGAGAGAGAGAGAGAGAGAGAGAGAGAGAGAGAGAGAGAGAGAGAGAGCATCAGATGATTTCAAATAATGTAATCTAAATCTTGATGACAATCCGGATAAAAATACAGATTTTTTGAGGAAACGCGGGAGTGAGAGAGCGCCTACCTCTCACCTGCACACCGCAGGGGAACTGACAATCCGACGTCGTTTCAATATTTTATCAGAGACATTTAAGTTTGAGTCACGCAGGCCGACCAACCAAAACACACTCGGTCTCAGGAAGGCGAGCGTAGTTTAATCTCCGCGGAATTGACGAGGAAAATGATTCAATCCGCCTTCCCGACCAACCGTTCCCCCCCCCCCCCCCCACCCCGAAGGAATCTTTGTTTTAATTTTCTGTCCTTTTCTCTCCGTACAATAGAAATTTTCCGGAATGTTTTGAGGAGCTCCGAGCGCAAGAACGGCGTCGCGGTTCCAAAGTTTGCTTCCCTGCGCTCGTCTCTTCGTTTCCTCCTCCGTCTGTCCTCAGCTGTATATGCGGGAATTCTAAACGTTTCCGTTCTCGCCAACGAAATGTATCGATTCCGACCCGAACAACATACAGGAGCCCTTTGTCGCTTCTCCGGTATTTAAATACCGTGGTTTTGTGTTTATTTGTGTTTTTCTATTTATTGAGGACCACGCTGACACGGCGGTTTGGATGAATTTTTACTGGGTGTGGTGAAGATTGAATTACAATACATACATACTTACATAGCATGTATACATTATGTATGTTGCCCAATTTAATTACACTCTCATTTCAGAGCATCTCACATGGTTGTCAGTCATAAATTAATTGCACATTTTTTATTTCAAAAGGTTTTTAATACGCTCAGACTCATTGGACAACTTCAGTACAGGTCAAAGTTCACCGGCAGGTCTACAGGTACAGGTGTTGGGACGCCGTACGTGTCTCTAGGCCGGGCTTTGTTAAAATGCAGACAAAAACACCCACAGCTTTAAACAAGTCTTTAAAACAACCGCCTCAGTTGAACAACCCTTGTGTAGATAAATTTTTTGGTATGTTTCCACAATCATTTCAATTAAAGCGTAAATCCTTCTCTATCTATAATTTATAATGTGGGTATAATACTTCAATAAATAAAAACTTGAGGGCTGCTTTTGTTTCGTTAAAAAGTCCAATCGCTGAACAAAGTAAATTGTAAATTCCATCCCAGCGACGGCGGTGCTGTTTTTCCGCCGTTCCAACCTCAAATAATAAAACTAATTCACTTATTAGGGACGCAGGAGAATCCTATTTTATAATTCCCCCGACTGTTTATTTCTACATTGCCGGCTCTATCTCTCCCTGAGCGGAGAGGAGAAATAACATTCGATGAATGTCATTTAAGTTAAATATTGCTCGAAATGATATGCTTTGATTTTCCTTGCTTATCATAATTAAACCCTCACGCCGGCGCGTCGACGCCGTCCCGGACGTCCATTGTCTCTCCCTGTGGGCGCAGATGGAATTTATCGAGGAACCCAAATAGATCTGGAAGGTCTCCGGTGAAATGATTGGGCCGTCGTTCAACACACTGTGATGGATTCATGTGGCGTTTTGATACCGTTGATCGTTAACAGACTCTCCATCTCTTATTTGAACTATTACTGAAACCGAGTCAGGAGTTGACGAAATACAAGATCGACGTTAGAGATTCAGTCTCACAATAGCAGCGTCCCCGTTTCTGCCATTTTTATTTTAAAACGCTGGTATCGTTCTGACATTTGTCCATTTTTGTAATTTATATTTTTATTGAAGTGGAAGAAAAGTACACATTTGTGTTCAATGCAGTGATTTGCTTGTCATAACATTTCATCTTCTACATCCATAAAACAAAACATATTGTGTATTATCCACCATCTTCTCAGTTATGTGCTTCAATTATTCCGCTTCCAGTTCTCCTCAAGGGACTTCTTGTGCATCACTGGAACTGCTCTGTTTGGATCGTTTTACTGGAATCCCCTCGAGGTCGACGCCGACATTATGAAACCTGCATCGTCACCTGTAACCAAAGACCGAGGACAGAACGGGTTTCCGCTACGAAAGCCGTAGATTTCACGTTCTGAAATCTGAAGCCGTCGCCTTGAGATTCTGCAGATTCCGAGTAGCGGGAAAACCTGAAGTGTTTGGCTACGTTGGATGGGCTAGGATCCGGAACGGCCGGCCTTGCAGTCGTCGGACGACCAAAAAACCGCAACCAAAGACGTGAAGGTGAGGTTCTGGAGGGGCATTAAGTTAGGACTCTGGTCGGCGTCAGCTCTTAAGAGCAAAATCAATTGGTGCAAAAGGATCAAGAACTAAATATTATTGTTACTACGTAAAGGCCCCGAGAAGGGATGGTCAAATCTCAATGTTTTAACCAAATCGATTCCGTGGCTGCTTTGTTTTTGACGCTAAAGAATAGAGCTGACTAGCTATAGAATGATGAAATAATATAAGATGAGATAAGATAAAATCAAACTTTATGACTCCTGAAGGACATGCTTGTGCCAGAGGATGCATAGCAATAGAATAAATGTCAATGAATAAGAAACAATAGAGAAATAAACAATAGAATAATAAAAATACAATGAAAGTAAACTGAAGAAATGTACAAATTTAGAGTGAATCTAAGCCTGAGAAAAATATAGAAATATAGGTAAGATATTCAGTCAGCAAAACAATTTGGCAATGATACTGAGAAGTTGTAGTGAAGTGAGAAGTAGTAATAATTATTTGGTCCGTCTGTGTGAAGTCCTATCTTAACGTATCTTATCTTATTATGGTGGAAAGGTCAGCCAACAGCGCCATATTTGTTTGCTGTTGACTTTCTCAAGGATTTTCCGTCTTCTTCTTCTTCTTCTTCTTCTTCTTCTTCTTCTTCTGCTGCTGCTGCTGCGGCCTGAACGGCGCGTTCTCTCCATTCCGTAAGAACATCCGGTTGTTAACGTCGACGCGAACACACTCCGGGAATCGCGGCCCCGTTTTTTCATTCTGCCGGCGTGCGGCGGTGGGAGCCGTGACAACTGTTGCCATGGCGACGTGCCTGAAGGTATGCTGATGTGAGAGGTTGGTGGGGGGGGGGGGGGCATGTGTGTGTGTGTGTGTGAGCGGCGAGGAGGAGGAGGAGGAGGAGGAGAGGAGGCCTTGATGTCGGGATGACAGGAATTATTCCGTCTATCGGAGTTCAAATGAAAAGAAACAACCTGATAATTCACCCGGACCGTTAATATTCAGACGTGGAAAAATGGATCCGATTAATATTCGACAAGTGTGCCGTTTCTAATTTTTGATAAAAGTTTTTGGAGCTTAATTTGTATTCTACCTTTCATGACACGCCTGATCTCCTCTGATGTCAGATTGTATATTTATATTATATTATATTATATTATATTATATTATATTATATTATATTATATTATACGCATGATGTTATTATAGGCCAATCATATTTGTCAGTACAGAGTCGTCTTTGAATGCTCAGTAACTGACTCGCTGACGAGCTCCATGTTAACTTTAAGTCGGTTGTCAATATACGTTAGGTGTTGATCATTACAGACATTGTGTTTCTCTATGCATTTATAAGACGATGTTATTACAGACAAATAGTTTGGATCTTTACCAGCTCTTCAAGTACCGAACACATACTATCTCACTATATTACTCATCAACATCTAAGGAAGGTTATCGTGAGAATATATATATATATATACTGTATATATATATATGTATATATACTGTATATATATATACATGTATATCCATATTTAATTCATGAATGTTTAAAATGCTGTTTGATGCCTTGACTCGGTGCCGTTGTGTTTGTATGGTTTGTGTGAACGTTCTCTCCCATCCCTGCAGCTGGATGACGTTTCTCCATCTCCAGATCAATGAAGCCCCTAATCTGAGTCTGTTTTCACCTCCCTGTGATGGGCCAATAATTACACTGGAGAATGAGAGGGAGAGAGAGACACACACACACAGAGAGAGAGAGAGAGAGAGAGAGAGACACACACAGAGAGAGAGAGAGACACACAGAGAGAGAGAAGAGAGAGAGAGAGAGAGAGAGAGAGAGAGAGAGACACAGAGAGAGAGAGAGAGACACATAGAGAGAGAGAGAGAGAGAGAGAGACACAGAAGAGAGAGAGAGACACATAGAGAGAGAGAGACACACATAGAGAGAGAGAGAGAGAGAGAGAGAGAGAGAGAGAGAGAGAGAGAGAGAGAGAGAGAGAGAGAGAGAGAGAGAGAGAGAGAGAGAGAGAGAGAGAGAGACAAGGGGCTGAGAGAGATAAATAAATAGAGAGAGAGAGAGAGAGAGAGATAGACACACAGGGGGCTGAGAGAGATCAACAGAGAGACAGAGAGAGAGAGAAAGAGAGACACATTGTGAGAGAGACAAAAAGAGAGAGAGATGATATTATTATCATCATTATTATAATTTTTTTTAATTATTATTATTATTATTATATATATATTTTTTGTTATATTACAGTATATCGTTTTATT
>PIJE02001797.1:87784-90284 GCA_002895965.2 Coryphaenoides rupestris
ACATTATATGAATATAAAATAGTAAATATATGATATATTATATATATATATATATATTATAATGATATATTATATATATATATATTATAATGATATATTATATATATATATATATTATAATGATATATATCATTTATCATTTTGCTCTCTTTGTTCGGTGTCAATAACGCGCTCTGATGAGAAGGCCTGCCTGAGCGGTCATAAGAGCCGCTCTACATGTAGCTCTAGACGGCTTCATATCAAGGGTTCTTTTTGGGGGCGTTCAGCGCGAAACTGAAGTGATCATATTGTGATCATGAACCTCCGGTCGCCTCGTCTCTCGTCTCTCGTCTCTCGTCTCTCGTCTCTCGTCTCTCGTCCCTCATCTCCGCTCCCCTGTTCTCTCAGATGAACGGTTCGGCCTCCAAGCATCGTAGGCGGCCTCCATCCCCGTGACCGACGACAGCCTGGCCCTCGCTGCCCTCTCTCTCTCTCCTCTCTCTCTCTCTATCCTCTCTCTCTGTATGCTCTCTCTCTCTATTCCTCTCTCTCGTTCTCTCTCTCATGTCCTTGTCTGTCTCTGTCTCTCAATTCAATTTCAATTTCAATTTAAAGAGCTTTATTGTCATGGTCAACGTACATTTACATTGCCAAAGCGAGTGGTAAATAAAAAGTATACTTATAAACAAAATATATACAGGTCAGTAAAAAATATACCTCTATACCTCTCTCTGTATGTCTCTCTCTCTCTATGTCTCTGTGTCTCTCTCTCTCTGTCTCTGTCTGTTCTCTCTGTCTCTCTCTCTCTCTCTCTCTCTCTCTCTCTCTCTCTCTCTCTCTCTCTCTCTCTGTTTCTCTCTCTGTCTGTCTGTCTCTCTCTCCTGTCTCTCTCTCTCTCTGTTGTCTCTCTCTCTCTCTGTCTCTCTCTGTCTTCTCTCTACCTGTCTCTCCTCTATCCTCTCTCTGTCTCTCTCTCTTGTCTCTCTGTCTGTGTCTCTCACTGTCTCTCTAACCTCTCTCTCTGTCTCTCTGTCTGTCTCTTGTCTGTCTCTCATTCTATACCTCTCTCTATGTCTCTCTCTCTCTCTGTCTGTCTGTCTCTGCCTGTCTCTGTCTTCTCTCTCTCAATTCAATTCAATTATCTCTCTCTCTCTCTCTCTCTCTCTCTCTCTCTCTCTCTCTCTCTCTCTCTCTCTCTCTCTCTCTCTCTCTCTCTCTCTCTCTCTCTCTCTCCTCTCTCTGTTCTCTCTCTCTCTCTCTCCCTCCGTGTCTCTGTCTCGCTCCGTGACTCTCTCCCTCTCGCTCGCTGTCACAGAACTCACCGCCGCTCAGTGGCTGAACATGGCGGTTGGAACACCGCGGTGTGTGAGACGACTACTGATGCCCGCGTGGTTCAGAGCGTTCCCCTGAAACCGCAACACCACTCTGATCCTCCCTGGAGGATGTGGTGAGTGGCACCCCGCCGACCCCCCCCCGCCCCCCCCCGCCGACCCCCCCGCCGACCCCCCGACCTCGCGCATACCCCCCCCCCCCCCCCCCCCTTTTTCCCAGTTCAGGAAATACTCACAGAAAATATACACATCCTTGCTGTTTGTGTCCAACATGGCCTGACTCATAGAATTGTTGTTCCCTCCGTACACCAATCACGTCCTTAATGTTAATTGAATGACTTGCATTACATTATACTGAGTGAGACCCAGCATGCGAGGCAAACTGTACTTTCTTTGCTCCTTTTTGTCTCTTTTTCTAATAAAATTGCCAATTTAGTGGCTCTGCAATCCTGCCATCGTCAGCAAAACAAACATTCAAGTTTGGTTCATTAAATTATTTATTGTTCAATTATTTATATTGGCCACACGCACCACGAATTCAGTATTATTCCTCGAAGGTTTACACCAGACGACATTCGAGTCATATCTTGTGTTTTTCGTGTGCGGGGTTCCCAGAATTAAACAATCCGCGTCCGATGATCTGCATCAGCTTACCGCGGCTCAGCGGCCGATTCTGTGTCATCGTTTCTGAAAACAGTTTAATAGAATTTCCGTCACCAAGCGGCGCACAAGGAGGCTGAGCGCCCGCGAGGCACGACGAGAGAGAGACGCTTCCCGATGCGATCTCTTCCTCGGCGGTCCTGGCCTCGGCCTCGGCGGTCCTGGCCTCGGCCTCGGCGACGGCGACGGCGACGGAAAACTGTGCCGCACGGCTGCCTGCGCTTCACCCCGTGACCCGCGAGCCGTCACCCCCCCAGAGGGACTTTCTTCTCCTCCCCTCCAGAGTGACAACTGTATTTTTCATGCGTTCGGTTTGCTTACTCAGACAAAGTTAATATTGCATGAGGGCCACGCGACAACCTTAAAGTGCTCTCCGGCTGTCCGTCATTAAGATGGAGGGGTGGTGGTGGTGGTGGTGGTGGTGGTGGTGGTGGGTGGGCGGAAGAAAGAAAGAGGAAAAAATCGAAGCCGTGACACATTTTCCCAGAGCTGCGGTCGCTGCGGTCGCTGCGGTCGCTCCATGAGCTTCA
>PIJE02001797.1:97784-100284 GCA_002895965.2 Coryphaenoides rupestris
AGAGGAGGTGAAGTGGAGGAGGATGAGGAGGAGGATGAGGAGTAGGTGGTGGATGAGGAGGAAGAGGAGGAGGAGGTGAAGTGGAGGAGGATGAGGAGGAGGAGGAGGTGAAGTGGAGGAGGATGAGGATGAGGAGGAGGAGGAAGAAGATGAGAAAGGAGTAGAGGGAGGGAGGCGGAGGAGGAGGTGGAAGTGAATGAGGAGGAGGAGGAGGAGGAGGAGGAGGAGGTGAAGTGGATGAGGATGAGGAGGAAGAGGAGGAGGATGTGGAGACAGAGGAGGAGGAGGTGAAGTGGAGGAGGATGAGGAGGAGGAATAGGAGGAGGAGGAGAGGGAGGCAGAGGAGGAGGTGAAGTGGATGAGGAGGAGGAGGAGGAGGAGGAGGAAGAAGATGAGAAAGGAGTAGAGGGAGGGAGGCGGAGGAGGAGGTGGAGGTGAATGAGGAGGAGGAGGAGGAGGAGGAGGTGGAGGAGGAGGAGGTGGAGGAGGAGGTGGAGGAGGTGGAGGAGGTGAAGTGGAGGAGGATGAGGAGGAGGAGGATAAGGAGGAAGCAGAGGAGGAGGAGAAGGAGGCGGACGAGGAGGGGAAGGAAGAGGAAAGCGGTGGAAATGGAGGAAGCAAGAGAGGGAGGCGGAGGAGGAGGAGGAGGAAGAGGATAAGGAGGATAAGGAGGAGGAGGAGGACATGGCTGCTGCTGAACACTGCCTCCTAGTTCCGCCTCCCTGCCGGGGGGATTATCAGGCGAGTAAACACAGACGGCTGAACGGTTCAGAGGAGAGAGATGACGGGGCGGGGAGGGGGCGTCGCCGGCCGTTTATCCTCTGATCCTCCACCCCCAGACCCCGGGCGCCTCACCCACATCATCCCACATTACACCAACAGGAGTGTGTGGGGGATGGAGGATGGAGGAGGTGGAGGTGGTGGAGGTGGAGGCGGAGGTGGTGGTGGAGGTGGTGGAGTTGGCGGAGGTGGTGGCGGAGGTGGTGCACCACAGGCTCGGTGACCAGAACACAGCGACCCACCAGCGGTTAGCGACACCGCGACACCACGCTCACGCTAATCTAGCATGACCGGATTATAGCATTGGAGACTCACCTGGGCAGGGGGTGTGTGTGTGTGCGTGTGTGTGTGTGTGTGTGTGTGTGTGTGTGTGTGTGTGTGTGTGTGTGTGTGTGTGTGTGTGTGTGTGTGTGTGTGTGTGTGACTGTTCTTCCTCCAGAGAACAAGTTCCAGAGAAGAATTATACCGTTGACACACACACACACACACACACACACACACACACATACACACAACACAAGAGACACACACAACACAATGAAATGGTGTGTGTGTGTGTGTGTGTGTGTGTGTGTGTGTGTGTGTGTGTGTGTGTGTGTGTGTGTGTGTGTGTGTGTGTGTGCGTGTGTGTGTGTGTGTGTGTGTTGTATATCATCACTCTAATATGCATGCGGTATGATATGTATGCTGTACACAAGGAGAGAGAGAGAGAGAGAGAGTCACAGACAGTGAGAGAGAGAGAGTCACAGACAGTGAGAGAGAGCGACATCGACAGAGGATGCAATAAAGGTACAACACAATCTATTCTTTGCTATTTATAATCCCGCTGTGCAGTTACACAACGTTCACTCGGGTACCAAACACACACACACACACACACGCACACACACACACACACACACACACACACACACACACACACACGTCTGAGAGGCTGCGTCCTCAGGTCGGGGCGACGCGTGGACGGAAGCGTTGGAGGAAACAGTCGAGCCTCCCATACAAATCACTGCGGTCTGCATTATGTATTCCGTGTTCTGTATTCTGCTGTCGGAGGCCGTGTGTTGCGTTGTGTTGCGTTGTGTTGCGTTGTGTTGTGTTGTGTTGTGTTGTGTTGTGTTGTGTTGTGTTGCGTTGTGTTGTGTTGTGTTGTGTTGTGTTGTGTTGTGTTGTGTTGTGTTGTGTTGTACACACGAAAAAAAACCAAGTCAAGACGTTCCGACGCCTCATCTGTAATCCTGCCCTCAGACTCGGCTCAACACACAAACACAAACAAGCAAACAACTCCGTCTTTGTTTGAGTGAGATCAATACGGGCGAGTAATGGCGACGCATCGCAGCGCCTTCAGTCACAAAGCAACAACAGCGACACCTCTCCGGCTCACGGCTCTGATTTAGTTGACGGGGCGGGGAGGGGGCGTCGCCGGCCGTTTATCCTCTGATCCTCCGCCCCCAGACCCCGGGCACCTCACCCACATCATCCCACATTACACCAACAGGAGTGTGTGGGGGATGGAGGATGGAGGAGGGTGGAGGTGGAGGCGGTGGAGGCGGAGGTGGTGGTGGAGGTGGTGGAGTTGGCGGAGTGGTGGCGGAGGTGGTGCACCACAGGCTCGGTGACCAGAACACAGCGACCCACCAGCGGTTAGCGACACCGCGACACCACGCTCACGCTAATCTAGCATGACCGGATTATAGCATTGGAGACTCACCTGGGCAGGGGG
>PIJE02001798.1:0-101290 GCA_002895965.2 Coryphaenoides rupestris
AAGACAAAGATGATCTGTTCTTTTTGGTCTGTTGCGAACTGAGTCATCTCGTAGCGACCCAGTACTGAATTAACCACGTTGGGTGCAAAGCCACCAGTCTGGATGCGAATCTCCGCGCCCCCCTGTCTTAGCCAGGGGCGACAATGGAAAATTCAGACAGAAGGCACTTGGATACCACAACTAAGAAACAACACACTGCCACATAGCTAATGGGTGGCTACTGCATGTAGGCCTGGTTGAACGGTGTGCGGAACGAAGAGAGGACGAGGTCTAGTTATATCATTCGCATAGCATCCAACGAGCGGACCTCGAATTGGCCTCGGAGCGCACCGATTACACACGTACAGAATTGCTACGAGAAACGGATGAAGGCTATAGGTACACTACAGGCGTTGAGAGCAGAATAAGCAAAGCAGTTCGCAGCTCACTGGTGTGACTTACTGGGACGTCCCTCATGGAATCACAGACTACCTCGGGCGGTTCACAGCCCATTTACTTTATCCAGGAGATGGAAAGACGTTCGGAGTCGCATGCACTTGTGGACTGTTAGTGAAGGACAGAGGAGAGGCACTTCCCGCTACTGCACGGGCTTGCAAGAGGCACTTTATGAAGAGATAGCGAGAGCGAGAGTGCAGGACACTCGAACACAAAGTGTTCGCACTGACACAGGATAGTGCACACGCCATATATATGATTTGCAGCGGCCAGGGCAGCTTCTCCTAGCAGATTGAGCACATGGGCCGTGCATCGCACACAGGTGTGGCACAGCCCGTCCTCCAGTACTTGATAACCGCAATTGGCAAAATGCAGAAAAAGATGAGGAGACGTTGTTGGACATTTTTAAGCGCTAAGCCCAGCAACACCATATAGCCGTGAGCCCAGTAGTTGCATTCTTTACTTAGGAGACAGAGCATCGCACTTATAAGAAGAAAAGAGTCACTCGCTCACAGGAAGTCTCCTCACACAGGTGACGATAATTACCCTTGGAATTGAGCTGATCAAGCGTGTTCAGCGGATATGCTGATTAACGCTCTAGAGAGTGCACTGGCCGGCTTCACACATACCTTTTTATGGTCGCCATTTGTTTATCTTAGCATTTTTATCTGAGCTGCTGTTAGAACTTTTAAGCAAGCTCGTGGCTGTTGCTGGATCATCATGCATGGTAATTTATTGTTGTGTTTATCCCTGTTCGGTTTGTCTGTTGTTAATGTCAAGGTGTCTATTTTGTTGTGTGTGTTGTTATTAACAGTTAGGTCTGTGTCAAAGTATGTAAATGGGAGGTGTATTGCTGTCGTGAGGGCAGGGTCTAGGCATGCTTAAGATACTGCATCGTGTTGAAAGATTGGGAGATGTGTGGTTGTGTGGTAGTGATGTGCATATCTGTGTTAGAGGGCAGCTTCGAGTGCTCAAGTGAGGTGATGAGGAACTCGTGCTGTAAATACGTCAGTAGGCGCTTTACCTAGTATCCCCAACTAAGTGCTTCTCCATATATTATTGCAGGGTATGTGTCTGAACTCCTGGGAAAGAAAAGTTCGGGTTGATATGCTTCAGCGGTGGGTGCTGCCAGCTCTGTCATCGTTCAGCGAGTGATGGAGTGTCAATACTGAGGGACGACCCCAGCTTACAATGATCCAGGTTCAAGGGGCAATCTTTCCAAGCAGACAGGAGGGTCGATAGAGGAGGAAGACCCAAACTCACATGGCTGAAGTTGCGCGAGCGCGACTTGACCCAGTTGAGGTCAGTTTGTTCATGCCTTGCAGATTCTTTTACACTCGATTCCTCATTTCTCAGCAATCTGTTTCTCTGTGTGTTGTTTTGTTAGTGCTTCTTCTTGTAACTTTGTATTTTTGAATTTAGCACCTAATGTAGAAGATAGGGGTATTGGGGTATACAGGACAGACGCCTCTTACTTGGCACTATGGTATGATCGTGTCCCCAGGAATGGTGGTCCACACAATTGAAGGGGCACACTAGTCGAAAGTGGCCGCCTTGACATGCAAGTACTTAGCAGCACCTCAACGGCCACAATCAATGACCTCTCTTGAAAGGTTGTTTTCAGCTGTCTGGGCATGTTGTAACAAAAAAATGCTGAGCTTCCCTGTTGTCTGAAAATTGTCAACATGGTCCTGTCGTCTTGAGTAACTGGCTCAAAGCACAAAAAGTAGTAGGCGTAGGCTCTTACCTTTACTGGTAACCTTTTTACTTTATGTTGATTTTTTGTGTGCTGGAAATAAGAGGCTGCGGTTGATGAGCCTCTGTTAATAAAGAGCAGTAGTGACTGCTATGTTCAAAGCAAACTGAGAAAAGAACTTTGAAAGTATTAAGCGTATGTTTTATTTACGACATCCGTTCCTGACATGTGCACTTTATCATTTTATTTTGTATCGCCCTGGTTTAACTGCCATATAGGCTAAGTCCTAATTTACCTGACGTGCACTTTATCATTTTATTTTGTATCGCCCTGTTTGCCAATGTTGTTTTTCAATAAAAAAAAAACATTTGCATAAAGCAAGCCAATCCACTTTTGTTGATAAGAGCATTAAAATGAGAAAAAAATAATGGGACAAAAAGAAATCAAGGGAAATTTAGAATAGATAAAAATGTGCGATTAATGGTGATTAATTGTGAGTTAACTATGACATAAATGCGATTAATCGTGATTAAATATTTTAATCGTTGGACAGCACTAGTAAAAAGTGAAATCATGTGTGAATTCATCCAAGTTTCCTGAACGTTTTAATGTTTGAATGGAGTTTCTACCTGAATGTATGAATGAATGGGAAGAGGTTGAATATGAGTGGTTTTGGACACATTTTGAACACTCACCCCCATTCATTTCAATGGGGCAAAAATGCTGTTAAATGTTGAATATTTCGGAAAGTAATAATGGTATGTACAAACAAAGTAGTAGCACTCGATTCCCGGTCAAGGCGCACGTTTTGATGTATTTTTTGCGTGTGTGCTGGCAACGCTCAGATAGTGCAATAAAACACACCACAACACACCACAACACACAACACACCACACCAAAACACAACACACACACACACACACACACACACACACACACACACACACACACACACACACACACAGATGTGTAGGAGAGGAGTAGAGAGATACACGTATGTACTTTGAAGTAATGTTTCATTAGCACACTAACAATACCTAAAAATAAAACTGTACTTTTGTATTAGCAAGGTCATTACTAGGTCTTGATCTTAAATCAACAATTAGGCCTACATACACAAAGCACACACACAGCATAAACACAACATAAAATACATAGGCCTATACTCAAAAACACACACACAACATAAAACACAACATAAAATACATAGGCCTATACTCAAAAACACACACACACACACACAGCATAAACGCCCCCTAAACACACGTGTGTCTCTCTGTGTTTGGCGAGGGGGCGTGGCTACGGCATCACCGCCATAGCCACGCCCCTTCTGTGTGCGCGATGAGGGGGCGTGGCTATGGTGTCACTGCCATTGGCGCCACATAACAAGCGGGACAAAAACTGCTTCGTACCTACATTTTGATGTATAGATTACGTATGTGGAGTTAATACAGATGTGTAGGAGAGGAGTAGAGAGATACACGTATGTACTTTGAAGTAATGTTTCATTAGCACACTAACAATACCTAAAAATAAAACTGTACTTTTGTATTAGCAAGGTCATTACTAGGTCTTGATCTTAAATCAACAATTACATACACAAAGCACACACACAGCATAAACACAACATAAAATACATAGGCACACACACACACACACACACACACACAGATGTGTAGGAGAGGAGTAGAGAGATACACGTATGTACTTTGAAGTAATGTTTCATTAGCACACTAACAATACCTAAAAATAAAACTGTACTTTTGTATTAGCAAGGTCATTACTAGGTCTTGATCTTAAATCAACAATTACATACACAAAGCACACACACAGCATAAACACAACATAAAATACATAGGCCTGTACTCAAAAACACACACACACACACACAGTATACAGACAAAAAATAGATTGTGTGTTATATGAAATGACGGCCACACCCCTTCTCACACGTGTGTGGGGGCGTGGCTATGGCGTCACCGCCATTGGCACGACGAGGGGGCGTGGCTATGGCGGGGGCCTATACTCAAAAACACACACACACACACACACAGCATAAACGCCCCCTAAACACACGTGTGTCTCTCTGTGTTTGGCGAGGGGGCGTGGCCCCTTCTGTATGAGCGACGAGGGGGCGTGGCTATGGCGTCACCGCCATTGGCGCGACGAGGGGGCGTGGCTATGGCGTCACCGCCATTGACACCATTTTGATTGGCGCCATTTTGGCGTCTATAAAAATTACACCACCACACGCCATTACGCCAAACACAGACGCCATTTTGACACCATTTTGATTGGCACCATTTTGGCGCAACATAAAACACAACATAAAATACATAGGCCTATACTCAAAAACACACACACACACACACAGCATAAACGCCCCCTAAACACACGTGTGTCTCTCTGTGTTTGGCGAGGGGGCGTGGCTACGGCGTCACCGCCATAACCACGCCCCTTCTGTGCGCACGGCCATAGTCATGCCCCTTCTGGGGGGGCTCTAGAACATTCCCCGTGAGAAAATGGCGGCAATATGAATACTGCTTGAAACAGAGTGGCTGGACTCCTGTCACTTCGAGGCTCATGAATCAAAAACACACACACACACACACACACACACACACACACACACACACACACACACACACACACACACACACACACACACACACACACACACACACACACACACACACACGTGTAGGAGAGGAGTAGAGAGATACACGTATGTACTTTGAAGTAATGTTTCATTAGCACACTAACAATACCTACAAATAAAACTGTACTTTTGTATTAGCAAGGTGATGTGACCAAGGGGGAGCATGTAGAGGATGAAGAGGAGGGGACGACGCACCGAGCCTTGAGGGAGTCCATGTGAGTCTGGGGTGGTATGGGATTTGCAGTTATTGATGGAGATGTAGTGAAATCTGTCTGACAGGTAGGATTTGAACCAGGAGAGTGCTGAACCAGTTATGCCAATGCAGGATTGCAGGCGACTGAGGAGGATGGAGTGGTTAATGGTGTCAAAGGCTGCACTGAGGTCGAAGAGGAGGAGAATGTTGAGGGAGCCAGAATCAGAGGAGAGTAGGAGATCGTTGGTGACTTTGAGCAGAGCGGTTTCAGTACTGTGGTGTGTTCGGAAGCCGGATTGGAATATTTCATACATTTTGGAGGTATTGTTTGAGTTGTTTTGCGGCGGTGCGTTCCAGAATTTTTGAGAGAAATGGAAGGTTGGAGATGGGTCTGAAGTTGTTGGGGTTGTCAGGGTCCAGGCCAGGCTATATTAAGTCTGGCACGGTTCAACCTACATTCAGTGACACTCTCAGACACACACTCGCTCTGCTTACACGCTCAATTACGTGCACCTACGCACTCCCACCCCCACCAGACACACACAAGCAGAAAGACACACGCACACACACATGCACGACGCAGCACACCTACACAAACATATACACGTCTGCGCCCAAACACACACACACACACACACACACACAAGAGCAGAGACAGACAGAGAGACAGACACACACACACACACACACACAAGAGCAGAGACAGACAGAGAGACAGACACACACACATCCCACGCCTGACACACACTGACACGCACTGTCAAATCCATTCCCCTATTGCTCCCCCAAAACCACACCAACCCAAAACATCTCAGAGGCCACGCCTCCTTCCCATCCCTGCTCCCCCCCACCCCCCCTCCACTTCTGTCCCACAATATGAGTCCAACTCTCTAGGTCACCCCCGCCTCCCCCGATCGAGCCCCATCCTCCCTCGCTGTCTCTCCTGTTAGTTCCACAGAGGGCCCTGGTGAGAGTCAGAGCTCTGCTTCTGCCTCCTTCCCCTCTTACCCCTCCACCTCCTCCTCCACCTCCTCGAAGCTCCCAGGACAGAGGCTCTGTGGCTGGGGCAGGCAGGCAGGCAGGCAGGCAGGCCGGCACCCTGGCACGCCCAGGCCAATGACAACAATGCAACGGTCCGTATGCCCTCGGCCGGAGGCTGACCCGAGCTAACCTCAGCCCCACTGTTATTGGATTAGCAGCAGCAGCAGCAGCTCTCGTAGCACCAGGAGGAATGCAAGCAAATCAAATGGACCCAGAAACATCTCCATTACTCCCACTCTCTCACCGCCCTCTGTCTCTCTCTCCCACCCTCCCTCCCTCTTTTGCTCTCTCCCTGTCTCTATGCTGGCAGGATGTGTGACCCGGCTTTCAGCAGCAGCGACTCAGCGGGGCCCCCGGGCAGACGGCCCCCATGGAGAGAGAGAGAGAGAGAGGAGAAGAGAGAGAGAGAGAGAGAGAGAGGTGGAAGGGCCCCCCAGCCCCATACATACAACCCTGCCTCTACAGCTTAACCACGTCTGCTCTTCCGGTAGAATTTCACCGCGAGGCCGCCGGTTCGAAAGCCAATACTTGTACGTGTAGGTAGCGTTGTGTACACGACACACGACAGCGTCGGCACGCAGGGGGAGAACGCGAAGGTATCTGTGCGTGTCTGTCGTCCATCTTATTCAAATAAATAGCAGCCTTTGGGGTAAAACACAGATTTAAGGCGCTGGTTAAAGCAATTAATTCGCTTTGGACATATCGCCATTACTGTTGTGCTCTAGAGTCCCGGACACAAATGCAATGCATAATCCTGCCGGGTGTGTGTGTGTGTGTGTGCGCGTGCGTGAAAGGAAGGTAAGATATGGGTGGGAGTATTCTCTCCTCCTCCTCCTGCCCCCTCCCCTGCCTCCCACCTCCTCCCTCCTCCTCCCACCTCCTCCTCCTCCTCCACCTCCCCCTCTATCGGGCCTCTCAGGTCCGAGTCCCCCAGGTACGGCACGGCTGCTATTGTATTGTTGTCCAGGATGTCCTTCGGCGTCGGGTCTTGGGAGGCCCAGATAGGGTTTCCATGGCAACGGGCTGGGGCGGGTAGAGCTGCAGCCTCCGTCCAGCCTTGAGCCATGTGTTACAGGAGGGAAAAAAATAACAGAGAGAGAGAAAGAGAGAGAGAGAGAGAGAGAGAGGCGGAGGCGGGAGAGGGCGGGGTGAGAGATAGTGAGCAAGAGAGGAAGCGAGAGAGAGAGAGAGAGAGAGATAGGAGGAGAGAGAGAAGAGAGAGAAGAGGAGAGAGGAGAGAGAGAGAGGAGCGGAAGAGGAGAGAGAGAAAGAGAGGAAGAAATAGAGAGAGAGAGAGAGAGAGGAGAGAGAGAGAGAGAGAGAGAGAGAGAGAGAGAGAGAGAGAGAGAGATGAGAGAGAGAGAGGAAGAGAGAGAGAGAGGAAGAGAGAGAGGGGGAGAGAGAGCGATAGAGAGAAAGAGAAAGAGAGGAAGAAATAGAGAGAGAGAGAGAGGAAGAGGGGAAGAGAGGAAGAGAGATAGAGAGAGAGGGAGAGAGAGAGGAAGCAGACAGAGACAGAGTAAGTGTAGAACCAGAGGCGGGGGGTGGAGGGAGAACTAAGCTTGTTTTCCTGCTAAATGACCAGAATTCTGGCAACGCTGTTCTTTTCTCTGCTCGGAGAGGAAAAAAACCAAAACAAAACAACTGACACACTTTCCACCAAAACAAACAACACACACGCACGCAGCACGCACACGGAAGAAAGTGTCCAGACAGGATATACGCGCAAAGCGCCGGTTTTTAATTCACGTTCAAAATCCGTAGTTGGTTGATAATCACGTGATTACTGAATATTTTCCCCACTTTCTGGATGACACAGACAAAAGGGGGGAGACACACTTCACCACACACAGGCTTACACACAGCGCTATAAAACAAACACGCCAGCCCCGCGTTAAGAAAACAAAAGCCGGGGCGTTTTCCAAGTGTGTTTACAGCGCAGTGTTTAATCCAGTGCTGGTGGCTGTGGTGTGTGGTGACCACCGGCCGGACCTAATGAACGGCCTGCAGCGCGGCTCCACATAGGAAATCAATGGCTACGCTTGTGGCTGTAATGACCCACGGGGGGAAACACCGGGGACGGAGGGAGCCTTAGCCTGAGTAATGAGCTCGCCGAGTGCCGTCGCTCCGCACAGAGACCCGGGCAGGAGGAGGAGGAGGAGGAGGAGGAGGAGTACGAGGGAGCAGGATGATGAAGAGGAAGGTTGAAAACATACTGACTTTTCGTCAATGACAGTCAGAAAATGTATTTTTCTTTCTTTGTGTGTGTGTGTGTGGTGGTGGTGTGTGTGTGTTGTGTGTGT
Source organism: Coryphaenoides rupestris (assembly GCA_002895965.2). Classification (NCBI taxonomy): domain Eukaryota; kingdom Metazoa; phylum Chordata; class Actinopteri; order Gadiformes; family Macrouridae; genus Coryphaenoides; species Coryphaenoides rupestris. The sequence goes on from PIJE02001798.1 coordinate 8,328, forward strand.
GTGTGTGTGTGGTGTTGGTGTGTGTGGTGTGGTGGCTGTGTGTATTGGCAGACGAGTCTTTGTCTGTATGTTACAAGTAAACACATCTAATAAATTAAATTAAATAACATAAGATAAAGAAAAAAACATACAAAATCGCAAGAGGGAACATGAATCGGTTTTGGCGTGACCTGGACACACCCACACACACCAATATATACAGTATATATATATAATATATATACAAAAATAGGTTTTGATACGTTGATGGGAAACTGATAAGTAATAAAGAAAAGCGTGTAAACAGTAGCTTTTCAGACTGTCTCCTGGCAGGGCTTAGCAACCGAGCAGCCGGATGTCCATCAGTGGTATGGTCGGCTGTGTGTGTGTGTGTTTTTTGGATTTTTCAAAAAACACTATTACATTATCACACTGGTATATTTACATACACATCAGTAAAGTGCTAAATTGCAAATCTTCACCATTGACAGTGCAAATGATGTCCCTGTAGCACCACCGTTGCTTAAAAGTTTCCAAATCCCCTATTGTTTTATAAAATTTGAACTCCAGCCACAGCCTAGACCTGATGTTACATAGCCAGACTAATGTGGCCTCATGACCTGCCCTGTCTATTTTGTTTGTCCTGCTGACATATATGGCAATTTTTGCTTCTCCTGAGAGAAAATGTAATAGCTGCCATTTCACTCGGTTCATTTTTTTGGAACAACCTGCACCAAAAATAAAAGTGGTCTCAGAGAACTTCTCACCAAACCAACTAAAAACACAAGTTAAAAGAGTGAAAAACTCTGTAAGTCTCTTACACTCAATAAAAACATGGAAGATTGTCTCCCGTAAATTGCAGAAGGGACACTTGTTACCAACAGTTGGGTTGATAACAGAGATAAAAGCGTTTGAGGCGATAGCACCATGTAGAATCCTCCAATGGAGGTCAGCGGTCCGTTTTTTTAGGGGAGGCTTATATATATTCCTCCACTGCGGGCTCGGTCCATTGCCTCCACTCAGTCTGTTCGTCCACACAGTGAGTGGTCTGTTGCTCAGTCCCTTCCTGTTAATGATTTTCACGCAATCATGTACAGAGTTCTTTTTTCCTGGCTACGTGTAGGCTCAGTTTTTCAGGGGTTGCAAGCGGTCAGTAGGGGTCCGCTCAGCTCTCCAAACACCGGGCTCAGGTACGTTTCAGGGAACGGGTCTCTCTGGTCGGGGTCAGTGGTTCTCCGGCTATAGTCCATGATGAGGCTCCTCTCTTTTCCAGAGAGCCTCTGCCTCCAGAGCTCCAGGAGCCTCTGAGCCACCCGGACAGACCGAATTCCAACAGAGAACCCACAGCCTGGCATCAGTCAGTCCCGGCCCCGCTACATCCACCAGCTGCTTCAGGCACAAAGTCTTTGTTTTGTTAGAGTGCCATCATCAGGCCCGGGCGTGCTGCCGCTGCACACGTCCAACCTCGCCCCGTGGATCAGCGGCTCCTTTAACAACCAGTGCAGTGAGTTAGAATTTTTACTCTTTACAATTAAAGAGTGCCCAGGATTTAAAAACACCCTGATAGAACGGAGGTAACCCACTTAACTTTAAAAAACTTTACATCAGTTAAGAACAGAGCAGCATCCAGCCCCAGGTTATTTACACGTCTGAGAATACAAGCTGGCCACCTCTCTCCACACTAAATCCCAACGGACCTGTTAAAAACCTCTGAACAAACTGTAACCTAAAAGGGCTGTTCTGCTGGCCAGGTGGATGAGGCCCTGTCCTCCCTCCTCTCTAGCTAAAAACAACACACCCTGTGGTACCCAGTGTAAACGATCCCAGAAGAAATTAACCATTTTAGTTTGGATCAGGGCTAATAAACCTGAGGGGGGTCCACACACGCCAGGCGATGCCAGAGTAGGGAAGCTACAAGATTATTTAGCACAAGTACTCTACCTCTGTAAAGACATCCTAGGGAGCCAGCCATTTCCATTTAATCTAAATTTTCTTGTATTTTTTATGTGACGTTCTCCCAGTTCTTCCCGGACCACCGTTTCATTTCCCAAAAAGATGCCAAGGTATTTTAGGCCATCCTTTTTCCAGACCAGGTTCTGGGGAAGAACCGGGAGACCGTCACACCATTCACCGACAGCAAGGGCTTCACTTTTCTTCCAGTTCACCCTCGCTGCCGATATAACAGTAAAACTATTTGTAATATTAGCTAAAATGTCAATATCACTCTGGTTCTTTATAAAAACAATGACATCATCCGCATAAGCCGATAAAACAATGTTCTCATTAAAACCAGGTAAAATCAGGCCTTCAATGCTTGTGCGTACTTTTTGCAGGAGGGGTTCTAGGGAGAGTGCGTAGAGCATACCAGACAGTGCACAGCCCTGCCGGACGCCTCTACGCACTCTAAAAGGAGCACACAGACTACCATTAAACTTCAGCACACTCTCAACGTCACTGTACAACACCCTGATCTTGGCAATGAAAAAAGGGCGTTAACAGCCCTGCGACAGGACAGTGGCAGTGAACCTAAGGCCAGACTTTCATTAAAAACATCTAAAAGGTCATTTGCTAAAATGTCCCAGAAGGCTTTGTAAAACTCAATAGTCAGGCCATCGATGCCCGGAGCCCTCCTTCCCTGCATGCTCTGCAGAGCGGCGTAGAGTTCTTGCATCTGCAGAGGTTTCCCCAACTGAGAGTTGGTTTCTCTAGAGACCTGTGGCAGTCCACTGCAGAACCCCTCGAACAGTTCTTCCTCCTCTTTATACTCACTGGTGTAGAGGGAGGAGTAAAACTCAACAGCTCGCTTTCTTATCTGGCCAGGTTCTGTTAGTTCTTGTCCTGTGTCTGAGAGGAGAGAGTGTATTACTTTTCTCTGTCCTTGTTTTTTCTCCAGGCCAAAGAGAAAAGGCTAGAGGGAGCATCCATCCTCTGTGGATGTTCTGGAAACCGGGACCTTACCAACCGCACCCTTTTTGGACGCATCCAACAGGTCCGGGCTAAAGCCATTTTTTTTATTGTGAGGATTTCAATGGTATCCTCGATTTTCCTGTGGACTCCACTCATTGTTTCCTAGTTCCACAATATCAGTCTCCAGATCTTTCACAGATCTGGTGATGTCTCGTGTAACATTGAGTGTGTGCTGCTGACACAAGAGTTTAATTTCAGTCTTTCCATGGTCCCACCACTGTCTAAGACAGGTAAAATCACTCTTCCTCTGTCTAAAAACAGTCCGGAAATAACTAAGAGCATCCTTAAAACTTTTATCAACAGATAAAACTGAATTAAAATGCCAGTATGCACTTTTAGGTAAAATGTTTCTAATAAAAACATGACATAAAAGCAGGGAATGATCAGTAAAACCAACTGGCATAATTCTACACATTTTAAAAATATTAAAATGATGTTTAAAACAATAAAAGCGGTCAAGTCGGGCTAAAGAAATCCTATGCTCTCTTAGGTGGGACCATGTGTACTGTCTGGAGTCTGCGTGCATCCTTCTCCACACATCCACCAGACCATGAGAATAGACCAGCTGCCTAGGGCTGGGCGATATGGCTGAAAACTGTATCACGATATAAGTGTTTCATATCGGTCGATATCGATAATTATCGATAATTTGTATGACCTATTTAAAATAAGGACCAGGAGAAAAATATACAGAATTTAAACATTTTTATTTTAAACTTAACCGTCCTGATTGTAGGCAGACAGGGAAAAGGAATGTCAACACAACCATGGAAAACACTCAAATAAATAAAAATAAACATGAATGAAAATTAAAATCACAATGAAAACTTAACAATTATCAATAATAAAGTGCTGAACAAAAATAAAGTGTTACAAAAACATGTGTAAAGGCTGTGGTTGTGCTCCAAAGGGTGAGAGCGGCTAAGGTGGTAAAACAAGTTGGTTGTATTACCAGTCTTGGTGGACGACGGTCATAATTTGCAGACAACATTGGTCTGACTACGGTCTGACTTATAAAATCCAAACCACTGTCATACTGGTGAGCTGATCTTTCCATTTTTGTCGACAATTTCCTCGCTTGTTGCGGCACTCATCTTTCACTTCTCACTCCACGCTGTTTCTGTTATTCAAGAAACAAACACGAACACAAGACAACGAGACGGCGCAACCAAACTTGATACTGGTACATGATTGGCTGTTAGCGTGTCACTCCATACGTTGCCAGGTACCGGAGGACGAGTGCCTTTGTTCATGCAACCAACCTTGCTTCGCAACCTCTGGTTCAAAGCGGAGCTAGCTCCGCTTTCTTCCAACGAGGAAAAAAAAATATCGAAACGTTCTATCGAACGCATTTTCTATCGATATTGATTACGTGTCTATCGCGATACATATCGTTATCGTTTTATCGCCCAGCCCTACAGCTGCCTCAGAGCGTGTTGGGAAGCCGGATGAGGCTCTGCATGGTTACGGTCTAAAAACTCGTTCTCAGTGCAATTGAAATCCCCACCCAGGAATAAAAAATACTCCGAGCTACATTCATTCAATTTGTCACTAATTTTTTCTAAAAACAACTTCCTCTCTGCACCGTTGTTTGGAGCATAGATATTGATAAAAACAACAGTGAACAGATCAAACCGGGCTTTGGCCAAGAGACACCTCCCCTCTATTACATGCTCGACCTCTAGAGAAGCTGGAATGAACGTTCTGGAGAAAAGGAAGCCCACTCCTCCACTGTGTGTGTGCTGTGGCTTAAAATCACTTCCCCCTCCAATTCTCTATTCCAATCTACCTCATTGCTTACATCACTGTGTGTTTCTTGTAAAAAAAATACATCAGTGTTTCATTTTTGCAGTTTCATATATCATAGCCCTCTTTTTTGCCTCTCTGGCTCCATTTACATTCAGGCTTCCCACTCTAAAAGTGTCCATACAAAGTGAGATATTAACAACAAAAACAAACACAAGAACAACCAATAACTTAGGTAAAATGCAAATTGGAGCCTTTTACATCATCACTGCTCAGTTGTTTCTTGATCTTGACTACAAGTTTCCTCAGTCTAAACTTCCTGATCGGTGAGGACTGATTCCTCTTTATTCCTCACGTGGAATCTGGCCGAGGTATAAAAAACCTCCTTATCAGGAAAATATTCCTCCAATTTAACTCCTTTCATATTTTTGGTTTCTTGGAGAAACTGCTTTAACATTCCGGCTGTGTAAGCTTTTCTTTCTTGGCTACCACTCAGTTTAACAGCATCACTGTTGTCAGACACACACTCCTCCTCACCATCACTACTATCCGACTGCGTCTGCTTTTCCCCTGTCTCTTTGTCTGCATTTCCTCTGCTTGCTTTCGCCTCACTGCCCACATCTGTACCTTTAATCCTACGTTTACGTGGAGATTTCCATTCTGCCTCCTCCTCCACCATCTCAGCATCCTCAACCTGCTCACAACACACATCACTTGTCTTACCTGTTCTACTTGTTTTGTCTACCTGTGTTTCACTAGAACCACCTGTCCTACCTAGGCCTACCTGTGTCCCACACACACCATTTTCACCTATTTTTTTTCTTTTCCACCTGCCTCATCCTCACCACACACATCATCACTGTGCGTGTCCTGGGCTTCATTCCCACCATCTCCACCACCAGCGCCATCTGGGCCGGGCAGTTCTCCAGCATCATCCCGCCCTGAAGCCGCAGCATCAGAGTGCTCCGCGGCAAGCGGCGCTCTGATGCTGCGGCAGCATCAGAGTACTGCGGCAGCATCAGAGTGCTGAGCGCCGCTCGGCAGCGGCGCTCTGCTCCGCGGCATCGGGCCGCTCTCCGGCACCACGACGCTCGGCAGCAACGCTCCGTTCCGCAGCGGGTCGCTCGGCAGCGCCAGTCGCTCCCCCCGAGCCAGGCGGAGCGGGCTCACCTCTTTTAGGACAAGCCTTAGCCGTGTGTCCCTCTTCACCGCAACCAAGACATTTCATGGCTGACGAGGTAGCAAATATAACATAATCAGAGTCATCAACCTTTACATGAAAGCGGAGACTGAGGTCTTCATCCCGATTTTTTAGGATCATGTAAAGTTGTCTCCTGTGAGACACCACATGTTTTAATAACGGGGACTTGCAGCCAGAGAGAATCTTTTTAATCGGGGAGACAACCTTCCCGTGTCGGGAGAGCTCTCTGCTGAGGAACCCATCAGTGATGAATGGAGGGACATTAGATAGAATGATCTTAGTTGCGGGCTGCGTCAGCGGCAGCACCGGCACAAACAACCCATTGATGGTAACACCTGTCTCTACAACCCGGTTCACCTTTTCCACCTGATCAAGAAAAATAACGACGGCGCTGTTCATTCGAGCGGCCGATTTCACGCTGCGGTGACCCACAACCTCCGCCACCGCTAAACCACACTGCTCCACTGAACAAGGAAACGCCGGCGCGATCTTAATGCCGTGTTTCCTCGTCAGGCTGGTGAACTCCACACACAGACACAGACACAGAGACAGACAGACAGAGAGAGAAGAAAAAGAGTAAGAGAGACCGGAGAGAGAGGTGGAGAGGAGGGGCAGATTAAGATCACCTTTCCATTTGCTGCTCACCGAAATGAAATGGCCATCCCAGGTGTGAGGGGGGGTGTGTGTATGTGTATGTGTGTGTGTGTGTGTGTGAAGCGAGGGGGGAGGGGCAGAAGCATCTCGTTTCTCCCGGCCCCTCCCCCGCCCCCCGTCTGCCCTTCCAGCCTCACCAGCATCCTGAGAGCACGGAGGAGGAGGAGAGGACCAGGTGACGATTGAGGACACTTTCACCGGGGAGGGGAAAAAAAACATATTGCAAAAAATTTAAAAACTAGATCAAATAAAGTGTGTCTCGTGTGCATGTTGTGTGTGTGTGCTTGTCCTTGTGCGTGTGTGTGTGTGTGTGTGTGTGTGTGGTGTAGGTTTGCACACGTCTGGTTTAACACATTTGGCTCTACATCGTTGATTTTTTCTTTCTTTTTTTCTCGTTTTAACCCTGGGAATTAAACCAGAACTAAACCCCCTCCCCTCTACCCCCCGTCTCCTCTCCCCCTCCCGCCTTCACCTCCTCTCTCCCCATCCCCCCAGACCACGTCACTATTGCCGCCGCGCTCCAGTGGACCCCGGTGACCCCTGATGCGTATCATCATCTGTGGCGGTGACCCAGGATGCGATAGCGGCATTGCTCGGCCGGGCCTGGGGAGCGGGGATAAGAAGCCCAGGTCAGCACAGAGCCGGGACCCAGACCAGACTAGCCGATCAATAAAGGTGGGGGGATGGGGGCGAGGGAGGGTGGGGGGGGTTGGTGACGGTGCCTCCGTTAAAAACATTTTTTTTTAAATACAAGAACCCCCTCCGTGACCTTCTGAGAACCCACCGTTGACCTTTGCCACTGAAATCGCATGTGGGTGTAATGCGTCACTCGAGCTCGCGCTAAGCCTGCTCGCTCTGCACACACACACACACACACACACACACACACACACACACAACAATCAACCTACATACTATATTAACGCTAAAATGCATAATAAATGCAATAATCTGAAGACAGTGGGAGTGGCATTTTACCCCCACTTCACTTCGTGTGGCATTAGCCTAGCCCGGATGCTAAGATTTAACACAAATTAATGTTAATGACTGCATGTTTTCAAAAGGTCAGGTTTGAATGGGAATTCATTGGAAAAGAATGGACGAGCGAGCAGGAGAGAGAGAGAACCTGCTGCCACAGGCCATGAGCAGGGGACCAGGGTGTGTGTGGTGAGTGAACAGTGGTTGGGTGAACGATGGGTGAGGACAACACACACACACACACACACACACACCACACCACACACACACACACACACACACACACACACACACACACACACACACACACACCACACACACACACACACCACACACACACACACACACAAACAGACCATATGAGGGGTGGGGTGAGACATTTTGGAAGATGATAGTTGGGGGGGGTGGGGTTACGGAGCTGCGCTTTTAGAAGGGGGTGGTGGTTGTTCAACAGACAGGAACGAGATGAAGCAGAGAAAAACTGTAGTGTGTGTGGTGTACATTGGGGTGGGGGCAATGCCCGGTGGAGCACACAGTGCACAAAGTAGAAGAATGCCAACACACACCTCCCTCCTCACCCCTCACACGCACACACATATACACACACATGCACACACACACTCTCTCACTCCGTCCGCTGTAAGGGGGAAGGAGGAGGACAGAACAAAGGAGAGGAAGTAATGAGGTGAAATATTCGTACGATTTTAACAAACGTATTTCTACAGTGGAGGTTGGATTTTAAACCTTTGCAGAAATGTTGTCTTCGGTCGTTTAAAGCTTGTCTTCCCACCGCCTACGGGTGGTTTAGTTTAGTCTATCAGCGCTGGCCGGGTTTCTGTTTGTTGCTTGCCAAGGAGGAGGATACAGACAATGGCAAGATGATGCCATCGTTTTAGTTACCAGTCCTATATTAACAAACAAACTAATAAATATGGAAGAATAAGTACAATTCTTTATGAAAAGGGCATACAAGCTGCATATGCGGAACATGATTAAGCGAGTACCTGTTACGGCTCGCCCGTCCTCGCCCGCCCCTTTCTCCTCCCGCTACACGCCCTTCGCGTTCCTCTGCGCGCCGCCGTGGTCCGGGCATACGGCGCTCCTTCTCTCCGGAGTTCCCCCCGGCTGCCGGGTGCTCGCGTTCCCCATCCCCCGCCGGCCCTGTCCTCTCGGCAGGCTCCTCCCACCTGTCGGAGTCGGAGATTCCCGGCACGTCGGCGCAGGCGCAACGGTGGAGCGGCGCTGACACTGCACACAGCACGAGTCTCCGCACCGGATCCCCATTCCCAATCACCGCACCTGTCCCTGATCGGCAATCACCGCCCGCACTACAAGAACCTGGCCTGCACTCCACTCGGGCAGACACCGTTGTTTGGAGCATAGATATTGATAAAAACAACAGTGAACAGATCAAACCGGGCTTTGGCCAAGAGACACCTCCCCTCTATTACATGCTCGACCTCTAGAGAAGCTGGAGAGAACGTTCTGGAGAAAAGGAAGCCCACTCCTCCACTGAGTGTTGTGTTGTGGCTTAAAATCACTTCCCCCTCCCATTCTCTATTCCAATCTACTTCGTTGCTTCCATCGCTGTGTGTTTCTTGTAAAAAAAATACATCAATGTGTTTCATTTTTGCAGTTTCATATATCATAGCCCTCTTTTTTTCCTCTCTGGCTCCATTTACATTCAGGCTTCCCACTCTAAAAGTGTCCATACAAAGTGAGATATTAACAACAAAACCAAACACAAGAGCAACCAATAATTTAGGTAAAATGCAAATTGGAGCCTTTTCCATCATTACTGCTCAGTTGTTTCTTGATCTTGACTACAAGTTTCCTCAGTCTATAAACTTCCTGATCAGTGAGGACTGATTCCTCATTATTCCTCACGTGGAATCTGGCCGAGGTATAAAAAACCTCCTTATCAGGAAAATATTCCTCCAATTTAACTCCTTTCATATTTTTGGTTTCTTGGAGAAACTGCTTTAACATTCCGGCTGTGTAAGCTTTTCTTTCTTGGCTACCACTCAGTTTAACAGCATCACTGTTGTCAGACACACACTCCTCCTCACTATCACTACTATCCGACTGCGCCTGCTTTTCCCCTGTCTCTTTGTCTGCATTTCCTCTACTTGCTTTCGCCTCACTGCCCACATCTGTACCTTTAATCCTACGTTTACGTGGAGATTTCCATTCTGCCTCCTCCTCCACCATCTCAGCATCCTCAACCTGCTCACACCACACATCACTTGTCTTACCTGTTCCACTTGTTTTTTTTACCTGTGTTTCACTAGAAACACCTGTCCTACCTAGGCCTACCTGTGTCCCACACACACCATTTTCGCCTATTGTTTTTTTCCCTTTTCCACCTGCCTCATCCTCACCACACACATCATCACTGTGCGTGTCCTGGGCTTCATTCCCACCATCTCCACCACCAGCGCCATCTGGGCCGGGCATTTCTCCAGCATCATCCCGCCCTGAAGCCGCAGCATCAGAGTGCTCCGCGGCAACGGCGCTCTCCTCCGCGGCAGCGGCGCTCTGCGGCAGCATCAGAGTGCTGGCAGGCCGCTCGGCAGCGGCGCTCTGCTCCGCGGCATCGGGTCGCTCTGCGGCACCGCGCCGCTCGGCAGCAACGCCCCGCTCCGCAGCAGCGGGTCGCTCGGCAGCGCCAGTCGCTCCCCCCGAGCCAGGCGGAGCCGGCTGACCTCTTCTAGGACAAGCCTTAGCGGTGTGTCCCTCTTCACCGCAACCAAAACATTTCATGGCCGCCGAGGTAGCAAATATACATCATAAATCAGAGTTCATCAACCTTTACATGAAACGGAGACTGAGGTCTTCATCCCCGATTTTTAGGATCATGTAAAGTGTCTCTGTGAGACACCACATGTTTTAATACGGAGGACTTGCAGCCAGAGAGAATCTTTTTAATCGGCGGAGACAACCTTCCCGTGTCGGGAGAAGCTCTCTGCTGAGGAACCCATCAGTGATGAATGGAGGGACATTAGATAGAATGATCTTAGTTGCGGGCTGCACATCAGCGGCAGCACCGGCACAAACAACCCATTGATGGTAACACCTGTCTCTACAACCCTGGATTCACCTTTTTCCACCTGATCACAAGAAAAATAACGACGGCGCTGTTCATCGAGCGGCCGAATTTCAGCGCTGCGGTGACCCACAACCCTCCGCCACCGCGTTAAACACACTGCTCCACTGAACAAGGAAACGCCGGCGCGATCTTAATGCCGTGTTTCCTCGTCAGGCTGGTGAACTCCACACACAGACACAGACACAGAGACAGACAGACAGAGAGAGAAGAAAAAGAGTAAGAGAGACCGGAGAGAGAGGTGGAGAGGAGGGCAGATTAAGATCACCTTTCCATTTGCTGCTCACCGAAATGAAATGGCCATCCCAGGTGTGAGGGGGGTGTGTGTATGTGTATGTGTGTGTGTGTGTGTGTGTGTGTGTGTGGGGGGGAGGGGCAGAAGCATCTCGTTTCTCCCGGCCCCTCCCCCCGCCCCCCGTCTGCCCTTCCAGCCTCGCCAGCATCCTGAGAGCACGGAGGAGGAGGAGAGGGACCAGGTGACGATTGAGGACACTTTCACCGGGGAGGGGAAAAAAAACATATTGCAAAAAAATTTAAAAACTAGATCAAATAAAGTGTGTCTCGTGTGCATGTTGTGTGTGTGTGCTTGTCCTTGTGCGTGTGTGTGTGTGTGTGTGTGTGTGTGTGTAGGTTTGCACACGTCTGTTTAACACATTTGGCTCTACATCGTTGATTTTTTCTTTCTTTTTTTCTCGTTTTAACCTGGGATTAAACCAGAACTAAACCCCCTCCCCTCTACCCCCCCGTCTCCTCTCCCCCTCCCGCCTGTCACCTCCTCTCTCCCCCATCCCCCCCAGACCACGTCACTATTGCCCCGCCGCGCTCCAGTGACCCCGGTGACCCCTGATGCGTATCATCATCTGTGGCGGTGACCCCAGGATGCGATAGCGGCATTGCTCGGCCGGGCCTGGGGAGCGGGGATAAGAAGCCCAGGTCAGCACAGAGCCGGGACCCAGACCAGACTAGCCGATCAATAAAGGGTGGGGGGATGGGGGCGAGGGAGGGTGGGGGGGGTTGGTGACGGTGCCTCCGTTAAAAACATTTTTTTTTAAATACAAGAACCCCCTCCGTGACCTTCTGAGAACCCACCGTTGACCTTTGCCACTGAAATCGCATGTGGGTGTAATGCGTCACTCGAGCTCGCGCTAAGCCTGCTCGCTCTGCACACACACACACACACACACACACACACACACACACAACAAATCAACCTACATACTGAATATCAACGCTAAAATGCATAATGAATGCAATAATCTGAAGACAGTGGGAATTTTACCCCCACTTCACTTCGTGTGGCATTAGCCTAGCCCGGATGCTAAGATTTAACACAAATTAATGTTAATTACTGCATGTTTTCAAAAGGTCAGGTTTGAATGGGAATTCATTGGAAAAGAATGGACGAGCGAGCAGGAGAGAGAGAGAACCTGCTGCCACAGGCCATGAGCAGGGGACCAGGGTGTGTGTGGTGAGTGAACAGTGGTTGGGTGAACGATGGTGAGGATTGGCACACATCCACACCACAACACACACCGACACCACAACCAACCACACACACACACCACACCACAACACACACACACACACACAACACCACACACACACCACACACACACACAACACACACACGCACACAGCAGAAACAGACCATATGAGGGGTGGGGTGAGACATTTTGGAAGATGATAGTTGGGGGAGGTGTGGGTTAACGGAGCTGCGCCTTTTAGAAAGGGGGGGGGGGGGGGGTGGTGGTGGTTGTTCAACAGACAGGAACGAGATGAAGCAGAGAAAACTGTAGTGTGTGTGGTGTACATTGGGGTGGGGGCAATGCCCGGTGGAGCACACAGTGCACAAAGTAGAAGAATGCCAACACACACCTCCTCCTCACCCTCACACGCACACACATATACACACACATGCACACACACACTCTCTCACTTCCGTGCCGCTGTAAGGGGGAAGGAGGAGGACAGAACAAAGGAGAGGAAGTAATGAGGTGAAATATTCGTACGATTTTAAACAAACGTATTTCTACAGTGGAGGTTGGATTTTAAGACCTTTGCAGAAATGTTGTCTTCGTCGTTTAAAAGCTTGTCTTCCACCACCGCCCTACGGGTGGTTTAGTTAGTCTATCAGCGCTGGCCGGGTTTCTGTTTGTTGCTTGCCAAGGAGGAGGATACAGACAATGGCAAGATGATGCCATCGTTTTAGTTACCAGTCCTATATTAACAAACAAACTAATAAATATGGAAGAATAAGTACAATTCTTTATGAAAAGGGCATACAAGCTGCATATGCGGAACATGATTAAGCGAGTACCTGTTACGGCTCGCCCGTCCTCGCCCGCCCCTTTCTCCTCCCGCTACACGCCCTTCGCGTTCCTCTGCGCGCCGCCGTGGTCCGGGCATACGGCGCTCCTTCTCTCCGGAGTTCCCCCCGGCTGCCGGGTGCTCGCGTTCCCCATCCCCCGCCGGCCCTGTCCTCTCGGCAGGCTCCTCCCACCTGTCGGAGTCGGAGATTCCCGGCACGTCGGCGCAGGCGCAACTGTGGAGCGGCGCTGACACTGCACACAGCACGAGTCTCCGCACCGGATCCCCATTCCCAATCACCGCACCTGTCCCTGATCGGCAATCACCGCCCGCACTACAAGAACCTGGCCGGCGCTCCACTCGGCGCCAGATCTTTCCCTAAGCTACAGGTGGGAAAGTATACTCCAGTCATCACATCCTGTAGCAGTTATCACTAGCCAACTTAACGTCACGCCGTTGTTGCACTCAGCCCTCTTGCTTGTTTGCCTCACCCGGGATCTCTATCCCTCACCCCGTTTTTTTCTCTCACCCCTCCAGCATTCCGGACCTCCCCGCTGAGCTGGAGCCAACCCGCAGAGCCCTGCCCGGATCCCCATACTCCATGTGGCATCTTGTGTGGCAATCCCCTTGTTTTTTTAATTAAACCGCCGTTTGGGCCTGTACCTCAACTACACCTCCTCCGTTGCTGTGCGCCTGGGTCTCACCTCCACACAACCCCTAACAGTACCAAAGGGAACATTGCCGTTGTGTTCGGATCTCCTGAAACCTTAGTGTGTGCTTCAGATGTCATGTTATTAATTAGACGTCCAATACTTCAGCTGTAGCACTAGCACTATGGTGCTAGAAGAGTTGCAATCGCTGAACACCGGCAGGGCATTGTCTCTTATGTCATTCAACAGGTCCCATTATCTCTTCTAAATCGTGTGAGCGGAGTCTCTTTTCACGTTCAAGTTTTTGCCTTATTCGTTGTTTTCTTTTGAAACATCGAAACAATGACAACCTAATCTACAGACGTGTTGAGTGAGTACTTTGCTCCCTTCCAATCGCTGGTCGGCCAGCGATCACAATGTTTGTTATGGTTCTGTCGGTCAGGTTGTTTCCAGTCTAGAGTCTAGAGTCTAGACCCCGCCCCCAGGAACATGATTGGTCGAAAAACAAATTGGACGCTAAACAAACATTGAAACGCCCCCATTCACACAGATTTGAGCTCGTCTGGCATCAGACTTTAGAGGATAATCCAGTTTGATTTTGTGACAACTAGATGAGTTGGGTCGGTTGTTTGCACCGTCGTCTGTCTGAACGGGAGGAACCGCATGGAACCAGAACCACATCTTATTAGCTCCCATCAGTTCATGCTTTACAGCGTCACACGGATTCCATTTCCATTGTGGCGTGCAACGTGACAGGCTGGAGTGACCGAGGTGACCCAAAACCGGGATGCTTAATTGTACCACAGAGACTGTCCACTTGTGGCTGCAACTTAGTGTTTACTGGCAGAGTTACTGGCAGATTCTATTTGTTGACTGGGGTGGGTGGGGGGCAGGTATACACAGCAAAACACACTGGGACTTAGGAGTACAATCTTGTTAATTGTACTTTGATTGTGGCGAAAACCAGGACAGTTAGGAAGTGAAGAATGTTAAAAACTGGGACAATTTTTGTGCCTTACAGATGTTTGTCGGGACTTGGGACACAGCTTGAAACCGGGACAATGAAACCGGGACAAACTGGGACAATCGCGAACCAACCGGTGATGCCTGGTCCCCCTACTTTAAAGGGAAGGTTGCTCGGTAATTTACTCAATTAGTTGTTAATGCCTTGCTCTACCCGTTTAACTCGACAGGTCCATATATCTACACATCCATATGGGTTCGATACTATATACTTTTAAATGCTCACTAAATAGATTGCCTGAGGTGCACAGTTTATGAGTTGGCGCGCAAAATGCCACAACACTCAACACTCAACACTGTGGTGTCATTTCATTTCTAAGTGCAGTATCTGTCATGGGCACTTTTCACTGTTGCCTTCTTGCGTCTTTCAGGGGGGGGCTATTATCTTTAAAATGCTTGTCAACATGTCATCGTACAGGAATACTATCGGCATTTATACAAAATAAAGCACGGAGGGGCGTATTAAACAGTGTATAGTCTGAAAGGTGATGGCCAGACATCCTTATTGATCTGTCTGCTTTGAAAAGGGAAGTATGTCTTAAAGCCTGCGGTTCATTCTCCACGTCTCTGTGTACATATCCGTCCATGCATTAAAACCCACTACCAGGTGGACTACGGCCCGTGATGATTCACCTCCATGATGTGTCATATATATACTCTTCTCAGGACTCAGGACAAGAAAGAAAGGAAGGAAGGAAAGAAAAAAGAAAGAAGCAAAAAAAAAGAAAGAAAGAAAAGAAGCACAAAAGACGAGAAAGACGAGAGAAAAGGAAAGAGAAAGAAGACAAGAAAGAAGGGAAGGGCTGAAACTCATGAGCTCCTACGCACCCCCCATCCCAGGGGTGCCCAGCACCCTGGCGAGGAAAACCAGGCTCCATTTATAGATTAGATTGAATACCCATGTAAACACACGCACGCACACGCACACACTACACAACGACACAACAGTCCACACAGGCCAAAGCCACTGAAGTCCCCATATTCTGGTGGATTGCCCTTGGGTCTCGAGCTATTTCCTGCCAGGGGCAGTGAGATTCCATTGTCAGTGAATCCTGTCGGGATGGAGGTGGGATAGGTCGCCGGACGCAGCTCGAGTCCGCAGGCTTCTCGGCTGAGTGCGTGGTGTTGTGGTGATCGTGCTGTGTACTCGCTGGATACATGACATGACACACACACACACCCACACCCACACCCCCACACATACAGTATACCATATGCTTACACATAGGGAAGGGAAACACTTTGCTGAGTGGACAGAACTTACAGGAACTACACAAGCGCATTCACCAGAACCTGTAAAGTGTAAAGTAAACCGAAAGTACAGATTACTTTTAGTTTACTAAAGTAAAGTAACATGTGTCAAGTAACTCACAACACGAATACACATGAAAACACAGAGCTAATCTTCGTGGACGACGGTACAATTGCTACATGCAGAAGCACCTGCGACATCAGCGAGTCAAATAATCATAACCCGAGAGCATATGCATTTAATCAAACCGAGGTGCTTATGTCAATAACTACTGCTACCACTTAGCATTCTCTCCCAATAGCACTGCTTCTACTGCTTGGCACAGCTCCTGTCCAACTTCCACTGTCAAGAAAATAACCAGCAACTTGCAGAGTCCCCGTGAGAAATGGAAACCTCTGCGTGGTTGTTTGCTATTCAAACTTGAGTCATTTTCTTTGGAAGTTGTCGGAAGAAACAGCAGCAGCAGCAGCAGCAGCAGCAGCAGCAGCAGCGCGTGCGTGCGTGTGTGCCTGTGTCTGTGTCTGTGTCTGCGCGTGTGTGTGTGTGTGTGTGTGTGTGACGGCGAGAACAGGAATCGATGGCTGTCTGGGTTGACAGCATGCATGTCTGCATTTGACCAACTTCTCATAAGCCGACCCACCTCCACAGGCACACACACACACACACATACACCCGAGTATACACATTAATGCACCGTTGCCTGCAACATGACATCTCTGTAACCTCCATTTATGTTGTACACAACTCTATCCGTCCGCTGTGCAGATGAGTTCTTCTTTCACATTGAATACACAAATCCATCCGCCCCCTCCCCACGTCATGCACATGCACACGGAAGACATTGAAACAAACACAGTGCGCATGCACATCCATAAATGCATACACACATACGCGCAAAGAAGCACAAACATTTTCCTCTCTTACAGGCTTAAATACATTACAAAAAATGGAGAAGGACGCTTCAAGAATACACACACGCGCATGTGTGCACACACACACACGCGCATGTGTGCACACACACACACGCGCATGTGTGCACACACACACACGCGCATGTGTGCACACACACACACGCGCATGTGTGCACACACACACACGCGCATGTGTGCACACACACACACGCGCATGTGTGCACACACACACACGCGCATGTGTGCACACACACACACGCGCATGTGTGCACACACACACACGCGCATGTGTGCACACACACACACGCGCATGTGCACCCACACACACGCATGTGCACCCACACACACACGCACGCATGTGCACCCACACACACGCGCATGTGTGCACACACACACACACACGCGCATGTGTGCACACACACACACACACGCGCATGTGCACACACACACACGCGCATGTGTGCACACACACACACGCGCATGTGTGCACACACGCGCATGTGTGCACACACACACACGCGCATGTGCACCCACACACACGCATGTGCACCCACACACACACGCACGCATGTGCACCCACACACACGCGCATGTGTGCACACACACACACACACACGCGCATGTGTGCACACACACAGGCATACACACACACACACACACACACACACGCATGAGCATGCACACACACAGAAAAACATGTGCACAGAGAAGGAAAAAAAACAGAGTTACACACCCACACTCTCTCACAGTGCCTTCCGGAAAGAGGTAAACGAGGAGTCTGACATCCTATTGCATCATGTGCCTCAAAGACGCCGGGGAGAGAGCCAGGCAGGCAGAGAGCGTGACAGCTCCGTACTGAGGTGCCACTCCGCAAGTCACAGTGTGCTGCTGATGGCATTCAAGGCAGCATTTCCAACACTTTTGTTGTCGTCGGCGTTTCATGTCTCTTGCGTGTTTGATACAATTGTGAGAGAGAATTAACGCAAAATATAAAAAATTATTCTGCCGGGGCGGTATTCATTCATTCACTCTCATTGATTAGGTTATTTTTTGACAAGACAAAAGCAGTCCAATTCTAGGCCGGTCGTGGATAGGTAGGGAGTCAGAAAAGGTGGTGGGTGGTGTCTTCACACACACACACACACACACACACACACACACACACACACACACACACACACACACACACACACACACACACACACACACACACACACACACACACACACACACACACACACACATGCACGCACCGGCAAACAACGTTGCATGAGCACATCGTGTTGACAGCTGAACTTCTAAAATAGCCCCGTGATACAAAAGCCAACAGTAGGCCGACGGCTACCGCTACTGAGATGAGGAGCAGGGAGGGAACCTCACACCGGGACGGGGAACCGGCCAATCAAAACGTCAAATCATGACCCGATGATCTCTAATGTTATTACTAGGGGTGTGCATCTCTCCAAAAAAGATGATCCGATACGTATCTAGATACATGAAGTACGATACGATTCAGGGACGATACATTTTTAAAATGGAACGATTCGGTTCGATACGATTCAATACGATTTGATGGAATATGATACAATCTGATAGAGTTCCTTGTTTAAAGTAGACAATCATTTTACATTATGAATTAACATAAGTCAATAATATAAATGTGCCATTGCTTACCTTCAAATAGATTTATCAAAGACCAGGGAACAAGTATTTTGTCACTTTTGACATGTGAATTCAGAAACATGTCATGTTTATTAGTGTAACATATTGCATTTTAAGAACTTTACAAAGAACCTCTGACAATAAAACTAACTATTCAATTTCACTGTTGGCACAAATTAGAGCCCAAGTTCTGGAGAGGTCTGTGTTGTCTCAGATCAGGGAACAATGAACTACTGAGGTAGAAAATTATAACTATTTCAAGACATCCCTTGTGCACATTTTTTTGCAAACAGAACACAACAAAGTGTCAAACTGTAAGCACTCTTATAGAATATCAGTCTTTTAAAGTGTTGTTTTGCAATGTAACATGCGTTCACGTTGTGAATCGTATCGGACATTTTTTGTCTTTCCCTCGCAAACAGAGCAGCTATCTAACATTACTATGACAAGTCTCGCGAGAGTTTAATGTGTGTGTGTGTGTGTGTGTGTGTGAGAGAGAGAGCGAGAGAGAGAGAGAGAGAGCGCTGCAGACACTGAGCAGACGGAGGATTCAGCAGCACAGCAACAACATAAAACCGATTCATAACTTTGTGATCGGACCATCGGCCGGTTCATGCTACGTTTAGACCGATCCAGGGGTCCGTGTACCGATACACTCGCATCTTTTAAATCAAAACCGATTTTCCGATTCAAATCGGTTATTTGTTACACCCCTAGTTATTATATTATTGTTGTTGATAGCTTTGAGAATGAGCTTCAATTGTGTTTGTCTTGCTTGATGGTTTAAGAGAAGGGTGCATGAGAAGAAGGCGTGGGAGGGGTAGAGGGAGAGGGAGGGGGGAGGGGGAGGGAGGGGTGAGGGAGGGAGGGAGGGGGTGAGGGAGGGAGGGGGAGAGGGAGGGGGAGGGAGGGAGGGGGTGGGAGGGAGGGGGAGGAGGGAGGAGGGGTGAGGAGGGAGGGGAGAGGGAGGGAGGGGGGAGGGGGGAGGAGGGGAGTGGGGAGGGAGGGAGGGAGGGAGGGAGGCAGCGGCGACGGAGAAAGATTAGCTCCCGAGGATCAATAAAAAATGCACCGGGCTCTCATCTCTTATTTACTCTGGGCACACGGGGCCCGGGTTGAGGTAACGATCGCCTCGACCCTGCAGAGCACAACCGGAGATAGGAGGAACTGCACAGTTCACACACACACGCGCGCACACACACACACGCACAACAGCAGGCAGTTCTTAAACGAGCTATGTTCCATTGTAAACGCCAGTATAAACGTTCTGACTCCTGGTTCGGCACCCGAGACGCTCAGAGTGCTTGTACTAGTATCTGCTGTGGCGGTAGGGTAGCGTACCGGGTGTACAGGGGAAAAACAGAAGCTAAATAACCACACAGACGAGTGTGTACAGCGACAACAACACCACCCCCCTCTCAACATACACATATAGTGCAAATATATAGATCCACAGCCATGGGTGGGTGGGGCGGTAGGAGGGGGTCACTCGGGTTCGACGACAGCCCCCTCTCTCTCCTCCTTTAAGAAAGAGGGGAGGAGAGAGGAAGGAGAGAGCTTCTGTTCTGAGCATTAGCAGCATAACCTGCACCTTACTCTTCACCACATGCGCACGCACACGCACACACACGACCAGCCACCCACGTACCAACCACCTCTCTTCTCTCTCGCTCTCTCTCTCACTCTCCCTCGATCCCTTCCTAGGAAACCGTACACTGTAGCTCTAATGGTGAGATTCTTTTGAGTAGGCTGCTGCCTGATCCGCCCCAGGCTATGTCAGCGCATGTGTAAGTGTGCATGAGAATGTGTGTGCATGTGTGTCCGTGTGTTATCTTTAAGCGCTCGCCATATGGACTGTGTCCACACACACACACACACCACACACACACACACACACGTTTGATTCATGCATGCATCAAAACGCATGCACTCACATGCACTCAGGAGATCGACCTACAGTATATGCTCTTTAATAGACGAACCATGTGAGGACACGGGGGCGGGGTCTAACGCCAGCCGCCCCCCCCCCATGCAGAGTGTATCCTCTCTCCTCTCTGCTCAGCCACAGCTGACCTGCCACATGCATCCCTACTGTTCCTATAGGAGGGTAACTTTTGTCACTCACCCTCCTGTTACTGCAAAAACCTGCACAACAACATGCAAACGAACACAGGCATACACTCATATGTAGACAGCTAGGTGCACACACAGACACACGACACATAGAATATTTAGTTCTCAGACACACACTGTATGTACTGTATATATATAGAGATGTACATATATATCTCTATATATATGTAAATATATCTTTATACTGTATACTGTATGTAAAACTTGATATTTTGATAAATTGTTCAGCCCAATTTTTATATATATATATATATATATATATATATACACACAGTATATTCACACACAATCTCCCCCTTTCTCTCTCTCTCAAGTGTTTAATGGCCATGCAGAGGTCCTCTCAATGCAGCATTACCAGGAGCCTCTCCGACCCGCGCCTCACTCAACATTCACGCTGACACCCACCCACCCCCCACCCACACACCACACACACACACCATCCACAGTCCAACCGAAACATTCCACAACATCCTCCTTCTCCTCGTCGGTGATGATGACTACAGAACCGTGAGTGAACGTTATTGTTTTTGGTCATGATGTTGTTGCTATTGTTGTTTTTATTCATTCGTACGTTTGCTCGGCCAGATTTAACCCCTCCAGACCTCCGGTTCGTTCATAAAAACACCACAGCTGTGTTTACTGGTTTTTCGCGCAGCTTTTGTTTTGGATCGTATTGTTCAGCTCATTTTGATACTGGGTGCTGCTTGCTTTATGATACTGATAAGCCCCCCCTGCGGCCAGGGGGCCACGTGTCATAGGGCCCTGTGCGCGCGCGCCCGCGCACACACAGGGCCCTATGACACGTGGCCCCCTGGCCGCAGGGGGGGCTTATCAAGAGGACGTATGGCCCATATAGCATAACCCCTATGCAAACACAGCGCCGGACCTGTGCGAGCCAAACAAGCCTGGAGAACACCACACATGGATCACGTGTGGTTAGCCCTAAGCCCCTCCCCCCTTTCCCCCCACAACAACAGACCACCTCCTAACACGATGACGGTACAATTGCTACATGCAGAAGCACCTGCGACATCAGCGAGTCAAATAATCATAACCCGAGAGCATATGCATTTAATCAAACCGAGGTGCTTATGTCAATAACTACTGCTACCACTTAGCATTCTCTCCCAATAGCACTGCTTCTACTGCTTGGCACAGCTCCTGTCCAACTTCCACTGTCAAGAAAATAACCAGCAACTTGCAGAGTCCCCGTGAGAAATGGAAACCTCTGCGTGGTTGTTTGCTATTCAAACTTGAGTCATTTTCTTTGGAAGTTGTCGGAAGAAACAGCAGCAGCAGCAGCAGCAGCAGCAGCAGCAGCAGCGCGTGCGTGCGTGTGTGCCTGTGTCTGTGTCTGTGTCTGCGCGTGTGTGTGTGTGTGTGTGTGTGTGACGGCGAGAACAGGAATCGATGGCTGTCTGGGTTGACAGCATGCATGTCTGCATTTGACCAACTTCTCATAAGCCGACCCACCTCCACAGACACACACACACACACACACACACACATTCATGCACCGTTGCCTGCAACATGACCTCTCTGTAACCTCCATTTTTGTTGTACACAACTCTATCTGTCCACTGTGGCAGATGAGTTCTTCTTTCACATTGAATACACAAATCCATCCGCCCCCTCCCCACGTCATGCACATGCACACGGAAGACATTGAAACAAACACAGTGCGCATGCACATCCATAAATGCATACACACATACGCGCAAAGAAGCACAAACATTTTCCTCTCTTACAGGCTTAAATACATTACAAAAAATGGAGAAGGACGCTTCAAGAATACACACACGCGCATGTGTGCACACACACACACGCGCATGTGTGCACACACACACACGCGCATGTGTGCACACACACACACGCGCATGTGCACACACACACACGCGCATGTGTGCACACACACACACGCGCATGTGTGCACACACACACACGCGCATGTGTGCACACACACACACGCGCATGTGTGCACACACACACACGCGCATGTGTGCACACACACACACGCGCATGTGTGCACACACACACACGCGCATGTGCACACACACACACGCATGTGTGCACACACACACACGCGCATGTGCACCCACACACACGCGCATGTGTGCACACACACACACACACGCGCATGTGTGCACACACACACACACACGCGCATGTGCACACACACACACGCGCATGTGTGCACACACACACACGCGCATGTGTGCACACACACACACGCGCATGTGTGCACACACACACACGCGCATGTGCACACACACACACGCGCATGTGCACACACACACACGCGCATGTGCACACACACACACGCGCATGTGTGCACACACACACACACACGCGCATGTGTGCACACACACACATACACACACACACACACACACACACGCATGAGCATGCACACACACAGAAAAACATGTGCACAGAGAAGGAAAAAAAACAGAGTTACACACCCACACTCTCTCACAGTGCCTTCCGGAAAGAGGTAAACGAGGAGTCTGACATCCTATTGCATCATGTGCCTCAAAGACGCCGGGGAGAGAGCCAGGCAGGCAGAGAGCGTGACAGCTCCGTACTGAGGTGCCACTCCGCAAGTCACAGTGTGCTGCTGATGGCATTCAAGGCAGCATTTCCAACACTTTTGTTGTCGTCGGCGTTTCATGTCTCTTGCGTGTTTGATACAATTGTGAGAGAGAATTAACGCAAAATATAAAAAATTATTCTGCCGGGGCGGTATTCATTCATTCACTCTCATTGATTAGGTTATTTTTTGACAAGACAAAAGCAGTCCAATTCTAGGCCGGTCGTGGATAGGTAGGGAGTCAGAAAAGGTGGTGGGTGGTGTCTACACACACAGACGTCACACACACACACACACACACATCACACACACACACCCACACACAAGCACACACACACACATTCACACGCATACAAATGTCTCTCACGCACGCACGCACACACACACAGACACACACAATCACTCACAGTGCTTTCACATAATCCTTAAAAGACCTTAAATCCAGAGATAACAGGTAAACAAGCTGTGGCAACCACGGAGAGTCAGAGGTGGGACGCATAGAAAACTACGGACACATAGTCTGTTTAGTAGGGGTGTGCATCTCTCCAAAAAAGACGATCCGATACATATCTAGATACATGGGGTACGATACGATTCAGGGACGATACATTTTTAAAATGGAACGATTCGGTTCGATTTGATTCAGTAGGATTCGATACGATTCGATACGATTTGATGGGATATGATACAATCTGATAGAGTTCCTTGTTTAAAGTAGACAATCATTTTACATTATGAATTAACATAAGTCAATACTATAAATGTGCCATTGCTTACCTTCAAATAGATTTATCAAAGTATTTTGTCACTTTTGACATGTGAATTCAGAAACATGTCATGTTTATTAGTGTAACATATTGCATTTTAAGAACTTTACAAAGCCCCTCTGACAATAAAACTAACTATTAAATTTCACTGTTGGCACAAATTAGAGCCAAAGTTGTGGAGAGGTCTGTGTAGGCTCAGATCAGGGAACAATGAACTACTGAGGTAGACAATTCTAACAATTTCCAGAACACAACAAAGTGTCAAACTGTAAGCACTCTTATAGAATATCAGTCTTTTAAAGTGTTGTTTTGCAATGTAACATGCGTTCACGTTGTGAATCGTATCGGACATTTTTTGTCTTTCCCTCGCAAACAGAGCGCTATCTAACGTTACTATGACAAGTCTCGCGAGAGTTTTAGTGTGTGTGTGTGTGTGTGTGTGTGTGTGTGTGTGTGTGTGTGTGTGTGTGTGTGTGTGTGTGAGCGCTGCAGACACTGAGCAGACGGAGGATTCAGCAGCACAGCAACAACATAAAACTGATTCATAACTTTGTGATCGGACCATCGGCCGGTTCATGCTACGTTTAGACCGATCCAGGGGTCCGTGTACCGATACACTCGCATCTTTTAAATCAAAACCGATTTTCCGATTCAAATCGGTTATTTGTTACACCCCTACTATCTATCTATCTATAAACCAGACTTGACTTGCCTCTTCCCCCCCCCTATAGCTTTGAGAATGAGCTTCAATTGTGTTTGTCTTGCTTGATGGTTTAAGAGAAGGGTGCAGAGAAGAGGCGGGAGGGAGAGGGAGGAGGGAGGGCGGGAGGGGTGAGGGAGGGAGGGAGGGAGGGAGGGGGTGAGGAGGGAGGGGGAGAGGGAGGGGGGAGGAGGGAGGGAGGGGGTGAGGAGGAGGGGAGGAGGAAGGAGGAGGGGGGAGGAAGGGAGGGGAGAGGAGGAGGGAGGGGGGAGAGGGAGGGAGGGGGTGGGGAGGGAGGGAGGGAGGGAGGGAGGCAGCGGCGACGGAGAAAGATTAGCTCCCGAGGATCAATAAAAAATGCACCGGGCTCTCATCTCTTATTTACTCTGGGCACACGGGGCCCGGGTTGAGGTAACGATCGCCTCGACCCTGCAGAGCACAACCGGAGATAGGAGGAACTGCACAGTTCACACACACACGCGCGCACACACACACACGCACAACAGCAGGCAGTTCTTAAACGAGCTATGTTCCATTGTAAACGCCAGTATAAACGTTCTGACTCCTGGTTTGGCACCCGAGACGCTCAGAGAGCTTGTATTAGTATCTGCTGTGGCGGCGGGGTAGCGTACTATGTGTACAGGGGAAAAACAGAAGCTAAATAACTACACAGACGAGTGTGTACAGCGACAACAACACCACCCCCCTCTCAACATACACATATAGTGCAAATATATAGATCCACAGCCATGGGTGGGTGGGGGGGCAGGAGGGGGTCACTCGGGTTCGACGACAGCCCCCTCTCTCCTCCTTTAAAAAAGGGGGGAGGAGAGGGGAAGGAGAAAGCTTCTGTTCTGAGCATTAGCAGCATAACCTGCACCTTACTCTTCACCACATGCGCACGCACACGCACACACACGACCAGCCACCCACGTACCAACCACCTCTCTTCTCTCTCGCTCTCTCTCTCACTCTCCCTCGATCCCTTCCTAGGAAACCGTACACTGTAGCTCTAATGGTGAGATTCTTTTGAGTAGGCTGCTGCCTGATCCGCCCCAGGCTATGTCAGCGCATGTGTAAGTGTGCATGAGAATGTGTGTGCATGTGTGTCCGTGTGTTATCTTTAAGCGCTCGCCATATGGACTGTGTCCACACACACACACACACCACACACACACACACACACGTTTGATTCATGCATGCATCAAAACGCATGCACTCACATGCACTCAGGAGATCGACCTACAGTATATGCTCTTTAATAGACGAACCATGTGAGGACACGGGGGCGGGGTCTAACGCCAGCCGCCCCCCCCCCATGCAGAGTGTATCCTCTCTCCTCTCTGCTCAGCCACAGCTGACCTGCCACATGCATCCCTACTGTTCCTATAGGAGGGTAACTTTTGTCACTCACCCTCCTGTTACTGCAAAACACAACAACATGCAAACGAACACAGGCATACAGTCATATCTAGACAGCTAGGTGCACACACAGACACACGACACATAGAATATTTAGTTCTCAGACACACACTGTATGTACTGTATATATATAGAGATGTACATATATATCTCTATATATATGTAAATATATATATGTATACTGTATGTAAAACTTGATATTTGATATTGTTCACAATTTTTATATATATATATATATATATATATATATACACACAGTATATTCACACACAATCTCCCCCTTTCTCTCTCTCTCAAGTGTTTAATGGCCATGCAGAGGTCCTCTCAATGCAGCATTACCAGGAGCCTCTCCGACCCGCGCCTCACTCAACATTCACGCTCACCACCCACCACCCACCCACCCACCCACACACCCCACCACACACACACACACAACCACACATTCCACAACATCCTCCTTCTCCTCGTCGGTGATGATGACTACAGAACCGTGAGTGAACGTTATTGTTTTTGGTCATGATGTTGTTGCTATTGTTGTTTTTATTCATTCGTACGTTTGCTCGGCCAGATTTAACCCCTCCAGACCTCCGGTTCGTTCATAAAAACACCACAGCTGTGTTTACTGGTTTTTCGCGCAGCTTTTGTTTTGGATCGTATTGTTCAGCTCATTTTGATACTGGGTGCTGCTTGCTTTATGATACTGATAAGCCCCCCCTGCGGCCAGGGGGCCACGTGTCATAGGGCCCTGTGCGCGCGCGCCCGCGCACACACAGGGCCCTATGACACGTGGCCCCCTGGCCGCAGGGGGGGCTTATCAAGAGGACGTATGGCCCATATAGCATAACCCCTATGCAAACACAGCGCCGGACCTGTGCGAGCCAAACAAGCCTGGAGAACACCACACATGGATCACGTGTGGTTAGCCCTAAGCCCCCCCCCCTTTCCCCCCACCCCTCCCCCTCCCTAACAGGACCTCCTCCTCCTCCTCCCTAACAGCGACCTCCTCCTCCTCCCTAACAGCTGGACCTCCTCCTCCTCCCCCTCCCTAACAGCGACTCCCTCCCCTCCCTAACAGCGGACCTCCTCCTCCTCCCCTCCCTACAGACCTCCTCCCTCCCTAACGGACCCCTCCAGTGGTCCTCCTCCTCCCCCTCCCTAACAGCGGACCACCTCCTCCTCCCCTAACAGCGGACCTCCTCCTCCTCCCAACAGACCACCTCCTCCTCTCCCCTCCCTAACAGTGGACCCTCCTCCTCCTCCCTAACAGCGGACCTCCTCCTCCTCCTCCCTAACAGTGGACTCCTCCTCCTCCTCCGCTCCCCTCCTCCCTAACAGTCCTCCCCCTCCCTAACAGTGGACCTCCTCCTCCTCCCCTTCCTCCCTAACAGTGGGCCTACACTGAAGGTTGGAGACTGACGTTCACATGCAGCGTCTCTCCCTGGTGACCGGGGGGCCGTCTGCCAAAGCCATCTACACTCTGGACCCCGGGAACCCTCCCCCCCCCCCCCCACAACCCCTCAAACTGATTTCCGTCAAATAAAAAAATAAAAAACATGAAATTACATAAACAAGTCGTACACACCTCAAATGTTCTACCTTTGCGCCCCCCGCGGGCGACCATACCTGCCTCTCCGCCTCCCCTCTCTCCTCACTTATGCGTCTTCCTGTCCAGTTAAAAGGGTACAATTATGGCTCTGTTGGACAAAAGCAAATTGCCAGCATCGCAAAGCAGTCCAGAGTCGGAGTCTAGGGGGGGCTAGTTCCGCTGACTAAGTAAGCGCCAGTAAGCAATGAGTGATGTGGGGCCCAAAAACCCAACCCACCCTCCCACCTGCACCACCACAATCGCAGAGGGTGTGATGAAAAAAGGAGGGGAAAAAATGGCTAAATGTGCTGGTGGGACAACATTCCTCCAAATTCCTTCAGATTCTGCCTATCGGTTAGGTGTGTATGTGTGGCGTATGTGTGTCTGACAACAAATTGCTTCCCTCGCTGGCCTGTTGAGAGTGAGCAGAGGTGATAAAACATTTCTATAAGACAAAAGAATATGCTGATGCCTTTGTGCGCACAACATAAATTGTTGATGTATTTGTGTGTGTGTGTTTTACATCCCCAGCGTTAATAACCAAAGTGGATGTTAATAGCAAATCTAGTCTCTGTCCACCTACCACTTTCGGGGTGTTTCGCAACACCTTTCAGTTCTCCAATTACTTTCTCTGTGTCAAACTCTACGAACCGTTCTCTCACTACAACACAGCGCACACGCACACACACACACACATGCAACACACACACACACACACACACACACACACAATGCACACACACACACAATAGCATCTACACACGGAACACTGAACTGAATTTTGCTCAACAGACGTGGGCTGGACACTCTGGGTCAAAGGTTGAACACACAAGACAACACCGGCGAAGGGAACATTGTCAACTTTGAACATGATGAATGCAACGAAATGCACGCACGCACATGGTGGCTTGTTAACGGCTACCAGTCTAAAAACGTTTGTGTGAAAGGTTTTCACACAAGGAAATCAATGAGAATAGACTCCCTTCACATATCCACTCAAGTAATGATTGGTGTGTGTGTAATGAAAGTCTAAAACAAAACACAGTCTCACAACCATAACTTCAGATACTGCTCAAAACCTGGGCTGCCCCCACTCCCCCCCCCGCCTTGATGTTTTCCGATATTTATTTACATTAAACTCAGAACGAGTGCCAAGGCTTAACGCTCCCTGTGAGCTATAGCATCCTATGCGCTAAGCTAAACGTGCCGCGGTGCTCCGCAAACTGGTGTGGAGTATTCCAACGGGGGGCATGCATTGTATGTACGTATGACATGCAGATCTATTGTATAGGCAGGTGGGTCTCAGTGTGTGTGTGTGTGTGTGTGTGTGTATTGTCAAGTAGGGTTGATTCACTGGTGTCTGAAAAACCATGTGACAGAAGGAGAATGAAGGGTGATGTGGGGTTATTATATCGTCCAGAATAATCATGTAGTTGCATAAATAGTAATTTTACCGTATCCATGTATTGATATGTTATGATTCATTTATTGGGAAGCATTATGTGTGTATCACCATGTATATCATCATGTGTGTATTACCAAGTATATCATCATTATGTGTGTATTACCAAGTATATCATATGTTCTAAAGCACTAAGAATAGATAAGCACTAAGTCTCAGAGGTCGTTGTTCTCCCCAGAAACCACTAGATGGAGGCAACTAAGTCTCAGAGGTCGTTGCGCATGCGCCAAGATAGGGGCCTCAAACTCTGATAAGGGCGCAGGTGGCTATAGAAACAATAGTAAGCGTTGGGCTACAGAAAAAATAATAAGGATTGGAATATTCTGAAAAAATAGTAAGGATTGGGATATTCTGAAAAAATTGTAAGCAAGGATATAAAAAAGGGGCAACAGAAGTGAATGTTTTGAGCATCTACCCCGGACCAGCAGGAGGACGCCCTGAGATGGAAGAAGAGAAGCACACTAGAATATCTGGACTTTTTTACTTTTTATTTCTTAGGATTCTGTTAACTCTGTAATAAAATATACTGTAAGTCGACTCTGGGGCTGTGCGGTGTATTTGGAGCACAGAGCGACAAGAAGAAACAATACTCCGGTTACGGCGAGTGAACATTGAGTCTATTTTTCTAGTTTAGTTTTTAGGGTTGTCCTCGACGGTCCATTGAGGGGAAGATGCTCCCACAGTCCAACGGTACTGTCAAGTTTCCCAGTTTTATTTGAATAGTATTATTGAATTGGATCAAAGGAGTTCTTTTGTGCTCTCGGCGAAGGGAGTAAAAAGTCACCGTGACCTCCAACGAGAAACATTCCCAATAAGCTCGTCTCGAGTGATTCTCGTATTTTTTTCCATCATTTTTGGACACTCGGTCTTCACTTCTACCCAAGGTATGTGTATGCTTTTGGTCTAAGGAGGAAAGTCTGCTAACCCACAGGGAGATTAAATCCCTAAGATATCTAGTTGATGGTACGCAGTGAACAAAAGATTCCGAAAAGCCATGAGATAAGCACTTGCATATCGCGGGCCTCATTCACCATCGGAGAGAATTTTATCTACGCCCGCGTACACTCCTCTCCCCCGAGCCGGATAGACCGAGGCTCCGTCCGGGGCCTCTGTCTGTTTCTCTTAAAGTCGTACTTCCACCTCCTAAAAAGACACGTTTTATTTTATTATTTTCCATTTTGCCCCATGACAATTCCTCATGACATGCCCTAAATGCCTTAGAGTGAGACGGTGTAGGGTGTTGCTTTGGACTATTACATTTAATCATATTTACTATTATTATAACATGTTTAGCTAACTTTTTGCGATGCATTTCGCTGTACCCCTGCTAAATTCCTGCAATAATAATTCCTGGTTTCGTAAAGTTGTGTAGAAACGCCTTGGTTCCGCTCTGTAGATACAATTGGCAAATCACGTATAGATAGAGGCTTGCATAGGGCAGGGCCCAAATTCAGCCACAGATAAATTATCTGGAGAGACTGATTGGGAGAAGAGGAGTACGAAGAAAAGTAAGGATGAGAGAAACAAAGAGATAAAGAGAAATAAGGGCAAGATAGAAAAAGGGCAAAACAAGTACCGTATTTTCCGGACTATAAGGCGCACCGGATTATAAGGCGCACTGTCAATGAACGGGTCTATTTTCATACATAAGGCGCACCGGATTATAACCCCTCTGAACTGAACTTCCAGCGCAGGAAAACACATGAAAAAAAAAACATGAAATTACATAAACAACTCGTACACACCTCAAATGTTCTTCCTTTATGCCCCCCGCGGGCGACCATACCTGCCTCTCCGCCTCCCCTCTCTCCTCACTTATGCGTCTTCCTGTCCAGTTAAAAGGGTACAATTATGGCTCTGTTGGACAAAAGCAAATTGCCAGCATCGCAAAGCAGTCCAGAGTCGGAGTCTAGGGGGGGCTAGTTCCGCTGACTAAGTAAGCGCCAGTAAGCAATGAGTGATGTGGGGCCCAAAAACCCAACCCACCCTCCCACCTGCACCACCACAATCACAGAGGGTGTGATGAAAAAAGGAGGGGAAAAAATGGCTAAATGTGCTGGTGGGACAACATTCCTCCAAATTCCTTCAGATTCTGCCTATCGGTTAGGTGTGTATGTG
The DNA here is from genome assembly GCA_002895965.2 of Coryphaenoides rupestris. Taxonomy (NCBI): domain Eukaryota; kingdom Metazoa; phylum Chordata; class Actinopteri; order Gadiformes; family Macrouridae; genus Coryphaenoides; species Coryphaenoides rupestris. The sequence continues at coordinate 39,541 of PIJE02001798.1, forward strand.
TGGCGTATGTGTGTCTGACAACAAATTGCTTCCCTCGCTGGCCTGTTGAGAGTGAGCAGAGGTGATAAAACATTTCTATAAGACAAAAGAATATGCTGATGCCTTTGTGCGCACAACATAAATTGTTGATGTATTTGTGTGTGTGTGTTTTACATCCCCAGCGTTAATAACCAAAGTGGATGTTAATAGCAAATCTAGTCTCTGTCCACCTACCACTTTCGGGGTGTTTCGCAACACCTTTCAGTTCTCCAATTACTTTCTCTGTGTCAAACTCTACGAACCGTTTCTCTCACTACAACACGTGCGCACACGCACACACACACACACACACACACACACACATGCACGCATGCACATACATGCACACACACACACACAATATCTCTGCTGGTACTTTATGTACACGGAACTGAACTGAATTTTGCTCAACAGACGTGGGCTGGACACTCTGGGTCAAAGGTTGAACACACAAGACAACACCGGCGAAGGGAACATTGTCAACTTTGAACATGATGAATGCAACGAAATGCACGCACGCACATGGTGGCTTGTTAACGGCTACCAGTCTAAAAACGTTTGTGTGAAAGGTTTTCACACAAGGAAATCAATGAGAATAGACTCCCTTCACATATCCACTCAAGTAGTGACAGGTGCGTGTGTAATGAAAGTCTAAAACAACCATAACTTCAGATACTGCTCAAAACCTGGGCTGCCCCCACTCCCCCCCCCCGCCTTGATGTTTTCCGATATTTATTTACATTAAACTCAAAACCAGCGCCAAGGCTTAACGCTCCCTGTGAGCTATAGCATCCTATGCGCTAAGCTAAACGTGCCGCGGTGCTCCGCAAACTGGTGTGGAGTATTCCAACGGGGGGCATGCATTGTATGTACGTATGACATGCAGATCTATTGTATAGGCAGGTGGGTCTCAGTGTGTGTGTGTGTGTGTGTGTGTGTATTGTCAAGTAGGGTTGATTCACTGGTGTCTGAAAAACAATGTGACAGAAGGAGAATGAAGGGTGATGTGGGGTTATTATATCGTCCAGAATAATCATGTAGTTGCATAAATAGTAATTTTACCGTATCCATGTATTGATATGTTATGATTCATTTATTGGGAAGCATTATGTGTGTATCACCATGTATATCATCATGTGTGTATTACCAAGTATATCATCATTATGTGTGTATTACCAAGTATATCATATGTTCTAAAGCACTAAGAATAGATAAGCACTAAGTCTCAGAGGTCGTTGTTCTCCCCAGAAACCACTAGATGGAGGCAACTAAGTCTCAGAGGTCGTTGCGCATGCGCCAAGATAGGGGCCTCAAACTCTGATAAGGGCGCAGGTGGCTATAGAAACAATAGTAAGCGTTGGGCTACAGAAAAAATAGTAAGGATTGGGATATTCTGAAAAAATAGTAAGGATTGGGATATTCTGAAAAAATAGTAAGCGAGGATATAAAAAGGGGCAACAGAAGTGAATGTTTTGAGCATCTACCCCGGACCAGCAGGAGGACGCCCTGAGATGGAAGAAGAGAAGCACACTAGAATATCTGGACTTTTTTACTTTTTATTTCTTAGGATTCTGTTAACTCTGTAATAAAATATACTGTAAGTCGACTCTGGGGCTGTGCGGTGTATTTGGAGCACAGAGCGACAAGAAGAAACAATACTCCGTGTCCGACTCTTAGTCGGTTACGGCGAGTGAACATTGAGTCTATTTTTCTAGTTTAGTTTTTAGGGTTGTCCTCGACGGTCCATTGAGGGGAAGATGCTCCCACAGTCCAACGGTACTGTGAAGTTTCCCAGTTTTATTTTAATAGTATTATCGAATTAGATCAAAGGAGTTCTTTTGTGCTCTCGGCAAAGGCCGAGAGGCCGAAGAGACCCCGGGTAAAAAGTCACCGTGACCTCCAACTAGAAACATTCCCAATAAGCTCGTCTCGAGTGATTCTTTTTTTCATCATTTTTGGACACTCGGTCTTCACTTCTACCCAAGGTATGTGTATGCTTTTGGTCTAAGGAGGAAAGTCTGCTAACCAACAGGGAGATTAAATCCCTATATCTAGTTGATGGTACGCAGTGAACAAAAGATTCCGAAAAGCCATGAGATAAGCACTTGCATATCGCGGGCCTCATTCACCATCGGAGAGAATTTTATCTACGCCCGCGTACACTCCTCTCCCCCGAGCCGGATAGAGTGAGGCTCCGTCCGGGGCCTCTGTCTGTTTCTCTTAAAGTCGTACTTCCACCTCCTAAAAAGACACGTTTTATTTTATTATTTTCCATTTTGCCCCATGACAATTCCTCATGACATGCCCTAAATGCCTTAGAGTGAGACGGTGTAGGGTGTTGCTTTGGACAATTACATTTATCATACATTGAATCATATTTACTATTATTATAACATGTTTTGCTAACTTTTTGCGATGCATTTCGCTGTACCCCTGCTAAATTCCTGCAATAATAATTCCTGGTTTCGTAAAGTTGTGTAGAAACGCCTTGGTTCCGCTCTGTAGATACAATTGGCAAATCACGTATAGATAGAGGCTTGCATAGGGCAGGGCCCAAATTCAGCCACAGATAAATTATCTGGAGAGACTGATGGGGAGAAGAGGAGTACGAAGAAAAGTAAGGATGAGAGAAACAAAGAGATAAAGAGAAATAAGGGCAAGATAGAAAAAGGGCAAAACAAGTACCGTATTTTCCGGACTATAAGGCGCACCGGATTATAAGGCGCACTGTCAATGAACGGGTCTATTTTCATACATAAGGCGCACCGGATTATAAGGCGCACTGTCAATGAACGGGTCTATTTTCATACATAAGGCGGTTAGTAGGCCCTGCAATGAGGCCCGAGGGCCCGGGGCCCGAAAGCCCGACAGCCCGAGGGTCGGGCCTCGGGCCAATTATCCCATCATTAAGCTCGATGCGGGCCCGGACTCGGGCTTTTTTCTCTCTCTCTCAATTAAATTAAATTAAAATTCAAAGAGGCTTTATTACCCAGCAGCAGCAGCAGTGAGCGTGCGTTCAGCGCCGCTGGAAGAGTAATAGAGGAGAGGAGGGACTGGACTGGCCCCTGAAACCGTGATGCGATTCTTTTCCTTCATGATGCAAAGTGAACTTAAAAGACATTTGCCATGTTAAGCGGCTGACTGTTTTTGTGTGATTGGACGTTTTTTATTATTATCATGGGCGTAGAATTTAGTGGGGACGCTGGGGACATGTCCCACCAATATCCACACCTCACGTTGCGTAATTGCGCATCCTTGACGCAATATCTGTGATGTCCCCACCAATGTCCAAAACAAAAATACGCCCTTGATTAATTATTATTTTGAATGGCCTGTTTTGGTCAATTTTATTTTAGTCAAGGCTTACTCGGTAAGACAAAGCTGTTTTCTCTGTTAATAATAGCGTAACTGTTTCTCCGCACTTCCCGTGTGCTTATTGTTTCCAATGTTTTTATAGCTACGTTTAATAATAAACACTGTATACGCTTTAAGTTGTTGAGTTGTTTTTTTGTAGCCTATTCTACTGGGATATAATTTGTAGATAGCCTATTCAATCATTGATCTGATATGTAGCGAATGGATCAACTGTTAATCGCCGCCAGCTGCTCGTCACTCACTTCAGAAAATAAAAAAAATTATTTAACTGCCTACAAAATGCTTCAAACATTTTCCTAAAAATAACTTAACATATTGAAATGAAACTAAATTATAACCCACTTTATGCAATTTTAAAGTGCTCAAATAAGATCGGAAGTCTATAACTAGACTGCTCGCATTCTGGGCAACAAAGGTCTAGTTGCGAACACGTTAGTCGCCCAAATATGGAGAGGTTAAAAAAATGTCGGGCTTATCCGGGCCTGAGAGTTTATAATAATGTGGCGGGCCTGGCCGGGACCGGGGCCTCACTCTCTCGCGGCCCAGCGCCGGGCTAAGGGGCCTTACTCCAGGCCCGCGCAGTCCTCTATACACACACCATAATATTACCCGGTATGTTGAAGCACAGTACGTATTACTCCGCAAGGCTAGTATTACGCCGCGGTAGCCGTAATGCGCCGACAATCCATCAAGTATTACTCCGCGGTAGCCGTAATGCGCCGACAATCCATCAAGTATTACGCCGCGGTAGCCGTAATGCGCCGACAATCCATCAAGCGGTGCGGCTTGACAGATTTTTGAGCGCCGTGTACCACATAAAATCGGTTCGAGGTTAATACATAAGGCGCACCGGATTATAAGGCGCACTGTCGATTTTTGAGAAAATTACAGGATTTTAAGTGCGCCTTATAGTCCGAAAAATACGGTACGTATATTTATCATATTAAGTGGAGATAATTGGTGATGATTGTGATAGCAGTGTAATGGGAAAGAATTATGTGTGTTGCGGCTTTGTGAAGATATCTAGTTGATGGTACGCAGTGAACAAAAGATTCCGAAAAGCCATGAGATAAGCACTTGCATATCGCGGGCCTCATTCACCATCGGAGAGAATTTTATCTACGCCCGCGTACACTCCTCTCCCCCGAGCCGGATAGACCGAGGCTCCGTCCGGGGCCTCTGTCTGTTTCTCTTAAAGTCGTACTTCCACCTCCTAAAAAGACACGTTTTATTTTATTATTTTCCATTTTGCCCCATGACAATTCCTCATGACATGCCCTAAATGCCTTAGAGTGAGACGGTGTAGGGTGTTGCTTTGGACTATTACATTTATCATACATTTAATCATATTTACTATTATTATAACATGTTTTGCTAACTTTTTGCGATGCATTTCGCTGTACCCCTGCTAAATTCCTGCAATAATAATTCCTGGTTTCGTAAAGTTGTGTAGAAACGCCTTGGTTCCGCTCTGTAGATACAATTGGCAAATCACGTATAGATAGAGGCTTGCATAGGGCAGGGCCCAAATTCAGCCACAGATAAATTATCTGGAGAGACTGATGGGGAGAAGAGGAGTACGAAGAAAAGTAAGGATGAGAGAAACAAAGAGATAAAGAGAAATAAGGGCAAGATAGAAAAAGGGCAAAACAAGTACCGTATTTTCCGGACTATAAGGCGCACCGGATTATAAGGCGCACTGTCAATGAACGGGTCTATTTTCATACATAAGGCGCACCGGATTATAAGGCGCACTGTCAATGAACGGGTCTATTTTCATACATAAGGCGCACTTAGAGCCCTGCAATGGAGCCCGAGGCCCGGGGGCCCGAAAGCCCGACAGCCCGAGGGTCGGGCCTCGGGCCAATTATCCCATCATTAGCTCGGATGCGGGCCGGGCTCGGGCTTTTTTTTCTCTCTCTCTCAATTAAATTAAATTAAATTCAAAGAGGCTTTATTACCAGCAGCAGCAGCAGTGAGCGTGCGTTCAGCGCCGCTGGAAGAGTAATAGAGGAGAGGAGGACTGGACTGGCCCCTGAAACCGTGGATGCGATTCTTTTCCTTCATGATGCAAAGTGACTTAAAAAGACATGTTGCCATGTTAAGCGGCTGACTGTTTTTGTGTGATTGGACGTTTTTTTTATTATTATCATGGGCGTAGAATTTAGTGGGGACGCTGGGGACATGTCCCCACCAATATCCACACCTCACGGTTGCGTAATTGCGCATCCTTGACGCAATATCTGTGATGTCCCCACCAATGTCCAAAACAAAAATACGCCCTTGATTATTATTATTCTTGGAATGGCCTGTTTTGGTCAATTTTATTTTAGTCAAGGCTTACTCGGGTAAGACAAGCTGTTTTCTCTGTTAATAATAGCGTAACTGTTTCTCCGCACTTCCGTGTGCTTATTGTTCCAATGGTTTTTATAGGCTACGTTTAATAATAAACACTGATATACGCTTTAACTGTTGAGTTGTTTTTTGTAGCCTATTCACTGGGATATAATTTGTAGTAGCCTATTCAACATTGATCTGATATGTAGCGAATGGATCAACTGTTAATCGCCGCGCAGCTGCTCGTCACTCACTTCAGAAAATAAAAAAATTATTTAACTGCCTACAAAATGCTTCAAACATTTTCCTAAAATAACTTAAAATTGAAATGAAACTAAATATAACCACTTATGCCATTTAAAGTGCTCAAATAAGATCGGAAGTCTATAACTAGACTTGTCGCATCTGGGCAACAAGTCTAGTTTGCGACATTAGTCGCAAATATGGAGGTTAAAAAAATGTCGGGCTTAATTCGGGCCTGAGAGTTCTAATAATGTGGCGGCCGGGCCGGGCTGGGGCCTCACTCTCTCGGGCCAGGGCCGGGCTAGGGCCTACTTTCCAGGCCCGCGCAGTCTCTATACACACACCATAATATTACCGGTATGTTGAAGCACAGTACGTATTACTCCGCAAGGCTAGTATTACGCCGCGTAGCGTAATGCGCCGGACAATCCAATCAAGTATTACACCGCGGTAGCCGTAATGCGCCGACGATCCATCAAGTATTACGCCGCGGTAGCCGTAATGCGCCGACAATCCATCAAGCGGTGCGGCTTGACAGATTTTTGAGCGCCGTGTACCACATAAAATCGGTTCGAGGTTAATACATTAAGGCGCACCGGATTATAAGGCGCACTGTCGATTTTTGAGAAAATTACAGGATTTTAAGTGCGCCTTATAGTCCGAAAATCGGTACGTATATTTATCATATTAAGTGGAGATAATTGGTGATGATTGTGATAGCAGTGTAATGGGAAAGAATTATGTGTGTTGCGGCTTTGGGTTTTAAATCTGGCCTACGCTTTGATTTATTGCTCACAGCTGTAGTCTGGTTTACGCTTCGGTTTTATTGCTCAAGGTGTTACTCGGGCTTCCGCTTCTGTGGGTTGCTTAAGCATTGGTTTTGATGTTACTTTGTTTTATTTGATTGTTTTGATTTCGGTGTTACAATTTGGTTTATTTGATACATTTTGGTTCTGATGTTCCTTTGTTTTATTCAATCACATTGTAATTTTGACTTTACAAATTGGGTTATTGATTACGTTTCAAAGACCCCATGAAAAGACTCCCGGAAAGAACAGTCACCTCGCCCGGACAAGGGAAACCGGGGCACCCTTCTGGAGCCAGACCTGGGAGGGGAGCTCGTCGGCGAGCGTCTGGTGGCCGGACCTGGATCCACGGGGCCCGGCCGGGCCAAGCCCGAAAAGACTACGTGGAGTCACCTCCATGTGGGCTCACCACCTGCAGGGAGAGTCATTGGGGTCGGGTGCATTGTATACCGGGCGGTAGGCAAAAGTCCTGGGCGTGCGGATCCCCGTCATCGCCGAGGTAGGTAAAGACGTGGAACATCAGGACCAAAATAGTGCAATAAGACCAAAGGGAGAGAGGAGAGAGAAGAGGAGAGGAGAGGAGAGGAGAGGAGAGAGCAGAAGAGGAGAGGAGGGGGGGGAGGGAGGGGAGAGGGGAGGGGGGGGGGGGAGAGAGAGGAGAGAGGGGGGGGAGGGGGAGGGGGGGGGGGGGGGGGGGGGGGGGGGGGGGGTCTGGGGGGGGAGGGGAGCTCGTCGGCGAGCGTCTGGTGGCCGGACCTGGATCCACGGGGCCCGGCCGGGCCAAGCCCGGAAAAGACAACGTGGAGTCACCTCCCTGTGGGCTCACCACCTGCAGGAGAGTCATTGGGGTCGGGTGCATTGATATACCGGGCGGTAGGCAAAAGCCGGGGTCCGTGGGCGTGGATCCCCGTCATCGCCGACTGGTTCTAGGGACGTGGAACGTCACCTCACTGGCGGGGAAGGAGCCGGAGCTGGTGCGGGAGGTGGAGCGGTACAAACTAGATATGGTTGGGCTCACCTCCACACACAGCACCGGGTCTGGAACCAAACTCCTGGAGAGGGGCTGGACCCTCTACTTCTCCGGAGTTGCCCAGGGTGTGAGGCGCCAGGCGGGTGTGGGGATACTCACAAGTCCCCGGCTGAGCGCCGCTGTGTTGGAGTTTTCTCCGGTGGACGAGAGGGTCGCCTCCATGCGACTGTTGTGTGTGCCTACACACACCAAACAGCAGCTCAGAGTATCCGGCCTTCTTGGAGTCCTTGGGTGACATCCTGGAAAGGGTTCCATCCAGGGACTCCATAGTTCTACTGGGGGACTTCAACGCACACGTGGGCAATGATGGAGAAACCTGGAGGGGAGTGATTGGGATGAACGGCCTGCCCGATCTGAACCAGAGTGGTGTTTTGTTATTGGACTTCTGTGCTAGTCATGGACTGGCCATAACAAACACCATGTTCGAACATAGGGTGGTCCACAAGTGTACCTGGTACCGGACCAGCTTCGGCCAAAGGTCGCTGATCGACTGGTGGAAGCCCCTGTCCGTAGGGTCTTTAACTCCCACCTCCGGAAGAACTTCTCGTGCATCCCGAGGGAGGTTGGGGACATGGAACCTGAGTGGGCCATGTTCAGAGCCTCCATTGTAGAGGCTGCAGCTCGGAGCTGTGGTCAAAAGGCTGTCGGTGCCTGTCGTGGCGGCAACCCAAGAACCCGTTGGTGGACACCGGCGGTGAAGGAAGCCGTCAGGCTGAAGAAGGAGGCCTTTCGGGCCTGGTTGGCCCAGGGGTCTCCTGAAACAGCAGACAGATGCCGGGAGGCCAAAAGGACCGCAGCTTCAGCGGTTGCTGAAGCAAAAACCCGGGTGTGGGAGGAGTTCGGGAGGCCATGGAGCAGGACTTTCGGTTGGCCTCAAGGAGGTTCTGGCAAACTGTCTGGCGACTCAGGAAGGGAAAGCAGGGCTTGGTCAGGCTGTCGCTCAGTCGGGAGGAGAACTGCTTGACCCAGACTGAGGATTATTTGTCGGGCGGTGGAAGAACACTTTGAGGAGCTACTGAACCCGACCAGTACGTCCTCTGTGGAAGAGGCAGAGTCTGAAGACTCGGGGGAAGTCTCACCCATATCCTTGGTAGAGGTCACTGAAGTAGTCAAAAAGCTCTTCAGTGGCAAGGCGCCAGGTGTGGATGAGATTCGCCCTGAGATGCTGAAGGCTCTGGACATTGTCGGGCTGTCGTGGGCTGACACGCCTAGTCCAATGTAGCGTGAGGTCGGGACAGTACCTGTGGAATGGCAGACCGGGGTGGTGGTCCCCATTTCAAAAAGGGGACCGGAGGGTGTGCTCCAACTATCGGGGTATCACACTGCTCAGCCTCCCCGGGAAAGTTTATTCCAGGGTGCTGGAAAGGAGGCTCCGGCGATTGTCGAACCTCAGCTCCAGAGGAACAATGCGGATTCCGTCCTGGCCGTGGAACAGTGGACCAGCTCTTACCCTCGCAGGGTTGTTGGGGGGCGCATGGAGAGTTTGCCCATCCAGTCTACATGTGCTTTGTGGACTTGGAGAAGGCCTATGACCGTGTCCCCCGGGGAATCATGTGGGGTACTACGGGAGTATGGGGTACCGGGCCGTTGGTACGTGCCATTCGGTCCCTGTACGAACAAAGTGCGAGCTGCGTCCGTATTCTCGGCAAAAAGTCAGCATGTTCTCAGTGGGTGTTGGACTCCGCCAAGGTTGCCCCTTGTCACCGGTTCTGTTCGTGATCTTCATGGACAGAATCTCAAGGCGCAGCCGAGGTGAGGAGAGTGTCCGGTTTGGGGACCTCAGAATGCATCTCTGCTCTTTGGCAGATGATGTGGTTCTGTTGGCTACATCAGACCGTGACCTCAGCAATGCACTGGGGGCGGTTTGCAGGCCGAGTGTGAAGCAGTCGGGATGAGAGTCAGCACCTCCAAGTCTGAGGCCATGGTTCTCTGCCGGAAAACGGTGGAGTGTTCCCTCCGGGTTGGGAGTGAGTTGCTGCCCAAGCGAAGGAGTTCAAGTATCTCGGGGTCTTGTTCACGAGTGAGGGCAAAATGGAGCGGGAGATGGACAGACGGATTGGTGCAGCGTCTGCAGTGATGCGGGCGCTGTACCGGTCCGTTGTGGTGAAGAGGGAGCTGAGCCGGAAGGCGAAGCTTTTCGATTTACAGGTCCATCTACGTTCCAACCCTCACCTATGGTCACGAGCTTTGGGTAGTGACCGAAAGAATGAGATCGCGGATACAAGCGGCCGAAATGAGTTTCCTCCGCAGGGTGGCTGGGCTCAGCCTTAGAGATAGGGTGAGGAGCTCAGACATCCGGAGGGAGCTCGGAGTAGAGCCGCTGCTCCTCCGCATCGAAAGGAGTCAGCTGAGGTGGTTCGGGCATCTGATTAGGATGCCCCCCGGGCGCCTCCCTTTGGAGGTTTTCCGGGCACGTCCAACTGGGAGGAGACCCCGGGGCAGACCCAGAACCCGCTGGAGAGATTATATATCTCGTCTGGCCTGGGAACGCCTCGGGATCCCCCCAGGAGGAACTAGAGAGTGTGGCTGGGGAGAAGGAAGCCTGGGGGGCCCTGCTTAGCCGGCTGCCACCGCGACCCGACCCCCGGATAAGCGGACGATAATGGATGGATGGATGGATGACATTTCGTTTTGATTTTACTTTGTTTTATTTGATTATGTTTTGATTTCCAAAAAAGGCAAGATGAAAACAGCACCCCCGGTGGAGCCAATGATTATGGCACCAGTGGTCCAGCACGCCCCACCCCAGTGGGCTCCAACCCCGACACAACAGCCACAGAGCCAAAGTTCACTTGCTGTACCGGCCTTACCCATTGTCTATAGTGGTCCTCAAGATAATGACCAGTATCCTAACAACGAATACAGACAGAGCCAGCTTAGTCAAAATAGAAGACCGCAGGGTCAGCTCAGATACAACCAAAGACAGTGACCGCCCAATCTGGGACAAGACACTGTAATATGTTATGGTTGTAATAGGGAAGGGCACATTAGAAGAAATTGTCGGATAAATTCCTACCAGGCAAATCAACTGCAGCAAGAGCAAAGATATAGCAACCAGGGTCCATCAGGTCCCTGTATGGGTCAGGGGTACTAGGAGTGCCCAGAGAATATACAGGGGGTGGGATCAGCACATTGCAATTACTGTACGGGTCAGGGATATTACAGGAGGTAGAAATAGTGCAGAGAGAAAGGAGACAGATGACTGCAGGGTCATCAAACAGGCACCAGGAGATGGAGGCAGAGATGTTAACAGAGGTGTCCAGAGGTGAATCCAGCCGAAAAGATTCCACACGGATACAAAGGAACGCCTCATGACTGTGTGGCAAACTCTTTGACATATAAAAAATGAGGCCTAATTTAATGTCAGTTCACATAGTCGGTGCCGAGGAGGAATTGTTTGTGGATGGATCAGGTTTCAAAGATCACGGGGAAATCACACAGGGTTTGCAACAGTTAGGTGGAATGCAGACAAAACTCTACCATTCAAAGTTCACATTGTAAACAACTGACTGCAATACACAAGTTTCTAGATAGAGAAAAACAGGGTTCCAGAGCCAGAAGAAGACCCACAAAGGGGGGTGGAGCCCGGTGACCTGGTATACCTAAGAGTGTTCAGGAGACGGTGGAATGAGTCTCGGCGGGAAGGACCATACAAAGTCATCAGAGCAACGCCCACAGCCATCCAGGTGGAGGGAAGTACCACTTGGTACCATCTCAACCACTGCACAAGGGCTGCCCAGCCCCAGACAGAAGGACATCAGGAGGAGGGCCCAATCCATCCTACTGCTGAGGAGGGAAGTCCACCATAAGCGAGGGGGGTGCTCCTTCTGAGCATTCAGTCGTGGACGTGGTGAAGCAGGGAGATCTCCAAGGCGCTTAGAGGATTGTGATCGGGCCGACCATGGTGGCCCCTTCCTGCGGGACTAGAACGTGTTATTGCTATGTGTAAGATTTAACCGCACCCAACAGTACAACCATTACGTTGATGTTAAACACTGAGTTTTTATTTTTCATTTGTGTAATTAATTTTGTAATACTTTTATTAGTTTTTTATGTACTGCTCCATATTACCAGTCTTTTATTTTTATCAGAGTCCGGAGCACAGTATCATGTTGTTTGATAGCCGTTTTTACCAGAAGAAGATTGAAAGCCCTGTATTAATAAAAACAAAGGTTGAAAGCCCTGCATTTAGATTGAGATGATTGCTTCCTAAAAATATTAAAAGGAGTTTAAGTGGTTTTTCGTCGGTGATCAAAGGCATATACTGGAACATTCATATAATAACAATAACAAGAGGCATGGGGGACATCAGACCACCAACATAATGAATCAGTAAAATTAGAAGCTATGGGTTTGGCAATTATTCTATCTGAGAATTGCCACGACAATTTTTGGGGGCTCGTCCGGGACTTCTTTAACTTGAGAATCTTTTCAGCCTAGTCTTCCAGGTGAACCGTGCACGGCCAACGACTTGTGTCTCCGGAGCTCTACCTCCTACCAGACGACTGTAATCAGCATACTGGAGTGAGACGAGGGTGCCTGAGGAGATGGACTGAGGATATCTCAATAAGAAATCCTGAAGGAAAAAGAACACGGCAAGTGAGAGCAACACTTGTGTAAATTAAGAGCTGCTATTTTTAGAAAAATAGTGTAGCGGAGAAAAAGGCCAAGAAGTACGAAGACTCGCTATTATTCGCTGAAGGACTGACGAGTTTATTAATTAAATTCCGGGATTGAGGTAACATTAATGGAATAAAAGACAAGGTGTCCTGTAGGTTACTTGGAGTGAGGTAACGGTACGGTAGAGCGAGCGGATCCAATGGGAAAGGAACAAGAATTAAGCCGTACTGGGATTGAGGTGCTGGAAGGCCTGAATAACGATAGAAGATAACCCAATATATAGCAAATAATAAAAGCGCTCAAAGAGAAAAATTATTATAATAGGAGGGGTATAATAATAATAATAATAATAATAATAATAATAATAGTAATACTAATAATAATAATTATTGAGAATAAGAATAATAATTAGTAAGGTGCCCAGATCTAAAATGGGAAATAGTAAGACGGCAGTGACCGGGGCCGCCAAGGTAATGTTGGAGAAACATGGTGAAAATGGCACGAGAAGGGTTACAATATTTGCGGAAAAAGGGTTTTCCACAAATGTGAGAGTTTATGTTTGAAGAATTGAAGGAATTAGAGGAAGTTGCTAGAGTTGGAAAAGAAAGTGTGAAAACGTGTTGGTATGCATTTCATTTGTGGGAAGAGGGTGAGTTGAGAAAAAGGTAGGGCAAGCGAGTGAACTTTAATCTGTCTGTCACCCGAACTACAGATCTGGACATGAACCTAGACTGCTCCGCTGTCCGCGCCACCGCTGCCGACCCGCCTGCAACTACGCGCCAGCAGCTGCAGCACCCAGCCTGTCCCCCCGACATGGAGGAGGTCAAACCCACCCATGGGATGACCACCCGCAGCCAAACGCAGACCCGGCGATCAATCCGGCTGGCTTATACACCAACCAAAGTGCCAGCAGCCGCGGACCGATCGAGGGCCGGATGGACACAAAAGTCAAGGACGGAGAGAATGGACAGTTCCCCATGATTCAAGTTCTGAACCCGCAGGACGGCAGCCCAGCATATGTCTTCCGCGTGTGGAGACCGAGTGATATTAAGGACATGGCCGAATGTCTGCCGGACCCGTCCGTTGCGGGGGGAGAATCGCTTGCCACGGCGATCGCTGAAATGGTCCAGCAACACAAACTATCCATCACAGAAGTGGGTCAAGTCTGTGTGAGCCGACTAGGTTTGCGATGGGGTCGCATGCAGGGCGACAGGCCTGCAAGAGACCAGACTCCGTACGAGGCGCCATCGAGACGCTCTGGACGCGGGGGATGAAAGTTTATCGGCGTTTGTAAAGAGACATTGTGTTGGCAGGCGTACCGCCAGACTCACTGTAGTGAGTCACGCCAGCCACGCAGAAGATCTTAGAGAGAAACAGATGGACAAGATCAGAGATTGTAGGCACAGAGCAACCCGAGGGGCGGAGGTGGACGGATGCATTTGCATTGACGGTGTGGGGGAGCGGGTCCGGTCCAAAAAGGTCGTATGAGCACTGACACACACCACAAACAAAAGGGAAAATAGGGATGAGATCTAATGTGTTGCTTAGGACTGAGTGTTATTTGCACCAACAGGCCTCACGATCACCTCCGATGCAAGCCCGACGATCCAAGTATACTCGGGTATGATACGCGCGCCAGAGTATTCTTATACGTGGGACTTGCTGACAGAGAGATCAGAGGAACAGCTGACATACTGATAACAGATGCACATCACTGCATGCAGGGTCAGCCAGAGGTACAATATATGCCCACAAATGATTTGCATAGTACTGCCAGAATATCTTATGAGGGGCGGTTACCAGAATTTGAAGAATTATGGTTTAATGGGGCGAATACAACGCCAACGTTAAAGGGGGAAGTCTTGCTTTGGAATGAGAAATTTTGCATGTTGAAAGTGTCCTCCTGTGAGGAAGGTGAAAGGTTTTATGGGGGTGCAGAACCACATGGGTCCCTGGCAAAAACCCCCGACATGACATGGTCCGAACTGGGGTCATGGTGTCAGGGGGGGGACACATGTGATTGGAGAGCAGATGGCCCAGAGTGACAATACACCCAATGGGCGACAGCAGGGAGGAGTTTATACTCCCACAGATGACGTTGGAGGACCACGATTGGCTGGGGTCCCGTCCAACCTGTGGACTAGGAATAAATACGACGTGGGCCGCATAAAAGATGTGGAGCCCCTAGTGGTAACTCCCAAATCTGCTTATAGGCCCAGACAACCCCAGTACAGGTTACGCCAAGAGGCAATTGATGGTATCACACCTGTATTCAACTCATTGTTGGAAGCCGGTGTGATAGTTCCGTGTCCAAATTCACCATGTAGTACCCCAATATTCCCTGTGAAAAAGGCACCCATTGCAGGACAACCAACCTCATGGCGGTTTGTCCAAGATTTGAAAAAGGTAAATGATGCAGTACATCCAAGAACACCCATTGTTCCAGATCCGCACACCCTATTAACACAGGTACCTGAGAATTACAAATGGTTTACAGTAATCGACTTAGCAAACGCGTTCTTTAGCATACCGGTGGACCCCGCAAGCCAATATTGGTTTGCTTTTCAATTTAATGGGAAATCATATACGTGGACTAGAATGCCACTCGTTAATTGTAATTGGGCCATTAGGACAAGAAAGGAGAAGTTTATCAAGTCGCATCCAGTAACAAAGGACTCAGTCTCTGATAAGAATCACTATGTGGTCAGAGTAACCGATTCCTAAGTTGCACTATATCAGGTATAACGGTTGATTGTGTGATTATAAAATAATCAAATGGGGGAGTGTAATGGAAAAATTCCATATTGGGTCTTTTCAGAAAGGACATTACTTCCTTTCATAGAAGTCTTGACAACAAACATGCCTTCGTCTGCATATCATGAAGGGAACCCCTGCTGTGAACAGTCACTAAGGCAAGCAGCTGGGGTGGGAGGTTGATTGACCCATTGGTGTCGATACAGGATACAGGAGACTCTTTGATGTCGGTCACAAAGAATCTTGTAGTGTCAATTCAGGAAACTGTGATGTGATCAGGATGTCTGTTCCAGGAAACCCCTGGTGTGCTCTCTGCTGTCTGTACGAGAACCTTGTCTGTTATTCAGGAAACGGATGTCATTAGGATGTCTGGAAGAACATGGGTGGGGGCTAATTGATTCTTTTATTGTCAGCCCCAGGAATCTCCTGCTGTGAAAATAGTGTTTAAAACCGTCATGTGAAAGTATGTTCATTGCTCATTCTGCTGGAGAGGAGCCTGGCGCATGCATGCATTAAATCCTCTGAATTTCTACAAGTATTGTGTCTACATTAGTTTAGAGATCTCACTTGCCCTAGACGCAATTATTTTATCGGAGATTTGCCACGACAATGGTCACATGTATTAGGCAAACAGGAGACAGAAGGGTGGGCGGTAAAACAGTGGGAGAGAAGAATCCCAGACAGTATGTCCCCGGGAAAAGCTAGAGAAAAAACAATAGACAAAGACAAGAAAAACACCTGAGTGAACCCCAATAAACAACCTGAATGGCCAACAACAGCTGCACCTCCAACCGATCGGGGATAAGGAAACTGAGCCATAAAAGATCAATTAAAGTGGATTGTTCAGTCACCAGGACGAGAGGATGTGAAAAGATCAAAGACTCTGAAACACAAGAGTGAGGGATGTGTATTGTCACCCCTGGCTTTCATGTGACACCTCACTAGGTGGTGCCCTGGTTCTTAAATCTTAATCATAAGTTTCTAATACACATCTTTTTGTTACTCTTCATGTTTCGTATTAAGTTAGTGTTGGTAATTATGCTTGTTGTCATTGATGTCGTATGACTAACTTTGAATTTCCAGTTTGTTAAGTTGTTTAATATCAGAGTATTTGTGTTTAAGTCTGCAAACAGTCTATACATCATTTCTGTTTTTCATTGTTGTATATGTTGGTTTAATCTTTCTTTATAATAATACTTTAGATTACACGCTGAATAAAGAAGTGCTAATATAGATAAAACTTATTTAAGGTCATGTGATTCAAAAACTATTCAAGGACAATTTGAGGGGCCGCAAGCAGGGGGAGCCCAACAAGTGTATTAACATAATTAGGGGTGTGTACATGTGTTAAGGGGAGTGTTAAGGAGGGCGTGTTAAGATAACCAAAAGGAAGACCATAAAAAGATCGATTTGAGTTAGGATCTGGAGGACAGCAAGTTGTAATAAAAGCCTTTGCAATTTGCCACTTCCGACTCCTCGACTTCTCCTTCTCCAAAGAATGCTCTAAATTACATGTTGGTTTCCACAACAATCCCAGGGGAGAGCTGCCATAACGAACATGATCGGCGCTGTGGCTCGAAGCCAGGGTTATGCCTTGGGCTGAAGCAAGCGGGGTAGACGTTCGGAGGATAAGGCAGTTAGGGGCTAGGCGTGTCTCCCCCACAACCTGTTAACAATCGTTACTGGACAACAGGTTTCGCATCACCTCCGTTAGAGGAGGCTAACCGACGGATCTAACACTTGGCGCCCAACGTGGGGCACGACGACGGATTTGTTGTGCTCAATGACCGACCCCCCAGTTGTGAGAACTGAACTCAGAAGACAAGAGAAGAGTGTACTGGATCAAAGAGACCTTGGACCGAGTGAAGTGCACATCTGGACAGTGATACGACCCGTGGGAGCGTGCAGTAGCCGAGGGGGCTACCCGAGCACCCCGAAAGAGGAGGAACGTCTGTGGTTTATAGCAGACACCTCCGTCGGACCCGTAGAGAGACGGGCCGAGCATTCTGACGTCAAGAAAAGAAAAGACGAAGAAGGTTAGGTGCCCAATGGCCGAAGATTGATCAACATAGGCGATAGGGGCAGCATAACCACTCAAGTTCTCCTCCTCTCCCCAGACTCAACGCGCGAAGAGCGGCCCAGAGGAGAGAACGACTCGATATGGCAGATGACAAGCAGGCACCACAAGAATCTCCGGGAAACCAGCCAAGTGAAACACCCCTCGAAGAGAATGGCGCACAGGCTGAACAATACCAAACAAATGGAAAAGAGCCAGAAGCCTCCCGCTCAAGCCCCGAGATAACGGAAGAACCCGATGAACCAACAGGACCAGGGCCGACGACCTCGACCTTCACAGATGGGCAAAGGAAAATCACATGCAGAATAATGTTCGTTGGCAAAGGATACAAAACTTGGGATGACAGCATAAAAAACAAATAACAGAATCTGAACCCTGGCCAAAAATTGGAGATCATAGAGAAACGAGTGACCGACAAGGGATACCATAAGTCTAAAAATCTCCTCGCTGGTGACTGGGTGATTGTGATGGCAGAAGGATCAGGTGACCTTGGCAAAGTGAAAGGAAGGGCGAAATGGTTATCTTGGTGGGCCAACCAGGTGGAAACGACACCAGAAGACTGGGGAAGGATAACGACCTTGATCAGCCCGAATAAAAACTATGACGGATGGATCAAGATGGTAGCGAAGGAAATTAATGTGAAAGGTGAATGTATAAACCCAAGCACCAAAGCAACCTCGCGCGACAAATCATATCAGGAAAGCCAAGCAATATTACGATGACGAAGTTAGTGTAACCTCACAGGTACATAATAGAGCTGCCGACGAGTCTGAATCCGACAACCTGGAGGAGGAGCAAGGAAAAGAACGAGCCATAGAAGAAATGTCGGACCAGGAGGAGGGGTTGGCACAGGAAAGCTTCTCTATCTCCTAAACAGAGTCACTGAAAAAACATAGATAGTCTGGCACAAGGGGCATTACACGAACTGAAGGAGAGAGACTGGAGGCCGAAATTGAAGCCATGAGGAAACAAAGAAAGGGAAAAAAATAAAGAACCAGTGTTCCAAAGAAATCACTAAAGAAGGAAAAGAACCAGGACTTCCCTGAGGAGAAACCAAGGTAGAAACCGAGGCCAGTCCGACATCAAGAGGACCCGAGTTTCGACAAAGGAGAACATCGCCAGGCACTCCGAGCCATACCTTCCCTGCGCAGAGTCAATCGACGACTATGTGGCACATCCATAATTACATGGGTCGGGAACCCATGGGACCTAGGTGGGGATGCACTGATAAGACCCTTCATGTCCTTAACAGCGACTTTAGGCAACAACTACAGCACCGGTTCGGGAAGCATTACCAGAAAGAGCTAAGCGAGGCGAAAGCTCAGATGAAGGGGGACAAAACAACTCCAGCGCTAACCAGCGGAGGACAGACACCATATCACTTTATAATCCATGTGCCATTGAGAGATATCAAACCAGGCAAAGAACTCTCCTCCTCGAGGAATCCTAACCCGCGGCCTTGAAGCAGGGATCCGGAGAGCGGTGTTCGGCTGAACACCGCTCGATATGCACTGATGCAATTCGGCCAGATAGCCTAGATTGGAAAGAAGCAGAAAAAAAAAATCACCCATGCAGTAGTCATGTAGCATGTACGGTGACACAGCTACAGGGGAGTACCCCTGTGAAATCATGCAAGTAACCCTCCCTAAACAAAGAGAGGAAAAAAAATCTGAAATGCTGGCCGGTCTAGAAAGGCTGACTCTAGATAAGGGAAAGAGAAACAGCCCAGTGACCTACGAAGAAGATACGACACCCGACCGGTCTAGACCAGAGGTTTTCAACTGGTTTTGTCCCAGGGACCACCATTCTGACTAGAAAGTAATCCGCGGCCTACTGATGTGCCTGTGCGCATGCGTGTGTGTGTGCGTGACGTTAGGGCATTAACATTAGCAAATCACAGGCTACCATAGACTGGATAGGTGCAAGGCTACGTTCTGTCAGCGTGAATCTCCTTTACATTATTGTATTGACATGTTTTTCTTATTTTAGATATTTTTCACGATATTCAAGAGTAATCTGGAAATGTGTTGTAAAAGCGAATTTATAAAAAAAAAAAATCAATGGTGAACTGATCAACATAGGCTCGTCTCGCGGACCCCCTGCAATGCCATCGCGGACCACCAGGGGGCCGCGGACCCCCGGTTGAAAACCTCTGGTCTAGACCAACTAATCGATTTCAAGTTTTTGGATCAGACTCCAGCCAGTACTCTGATAATGAAGAAGACGATGAGGAAGGACCGGACCCAGTGAAGACATACGACTACACTGAACACCAGCCCCAACCGAAACCCAGGGCTGCTGTCGCTATAGGAAAAATCCCAAAATTGGCCGCAGTGAGCCCTTCACAAGCAGCACCAAGGAGGAAGTAGTCTACGCCAGAACCCCTAGATGATCCAGACATGGAAGAAGATAGAACCCCTAGACAAAGCACATCCACACCACGGCAGACCAGACCAGAGGAGCCTGAACCAGAGCAAGATGATGAAGAGGCCATGCCATCATTTGTCTCGGAAGCCGAAAAACGGATGAAGTCGAAGGAACTAAAAGTGGCTTGTCGCCAGGAACCAAAGAAGCATATCTGAGCAGTCTCGTAAGCATGCCCGAGACCAAGGCTATGGACCCCTGAAGGCGTACGACGGCAGGAAAGTATACATGCCAGACGTGGGACAGAAGAGGTATTCGATCCCGCCAGATTGGAAGATAAATTACGATGAACAATTGGCTCTAATAGTAAGCCTTAAAAAGGGAGAATGGGCTAACATCATTATGATGCCATCAGTGGCTACTTTAATTCAACGGCCTAACCCTCAACTTCAGAAACGCTATGGTACAAGTGGTATATGACAAATTAAAACCCATAGCCATACAAGCGGCTGTACGAGGAGCATCAAGGGCAGCAAGAATTCTCTGAAGAGGACCTTGAACCAGTGGTACACCAACGGAGAAATCACCTGCCACCAGCGGAACTCAGTCCCGCTCACCCGGCCGAAATAGAGGCGGCCATCATCTGCCCAACAGAAGTGGAAAAAGCCGGCAGTGCCCTTCAAGGACTCAAGATATTAACCTTGGTGGTGCCGCAGCGCGAGCAACATGAAGACAAAGCTAAATACCTGAAACGAATATGGCCGGTGGCAAGGAACAACACCAGCTGCAACGAGGCAGCCAACGCCTGTGGCTAGGAAAGGTTACGGGTGAGGCGGTCGACGGCCAGGACTCCGCCCAAGCCCAC
Source organism: Coryphaenoides rupestris (assembly GCA_002895965.2). Taxonomy (NCBI): domain Eukaryota; kingdom Metazoa; phylum Chordata; class Actinopteri; order Gadiformes; family Macrouridae; genus Coryphaenoides; species Coryphaenoides rupestris. The sequence goes on from PIJE02001798.1 coordinate 60,030, forward strand.
TCCAACAGAATGGTAGTCACTGTCGAAGTAGACGAAGAGGAAGAGCTGGTCCAGCAGAGTAAAGAAGCGTTGGATCAAGGCCAACCACTGGCCTCAATATGGCACCAGATAACACACAAAATACCCAACAAGAGAGCGCTACCAGTGCTAAAAAGAATCATGCAAGATAGACGAAACACTCGAGGCATCCTCTGTATGTCAGCTGACGATACTACCCAGAAAGAGATAGACAGAGCCATCAAGAAATCTGTTTAAAGAAAAAAGAACAAAAGGCTACCAGGCCTGAAGAAAGAAGTCCTCGGCAGAATTATCCCCAACAGCGACAGGATTATCTTCCACAACAACGTCAGAGCTACAGTACCTTCAACAACAAAATCAACCAGGAGAAAGACCGAGACAACAAGATCAACGTCGTATACAACCCTTCCATCAAAGCCAATATTTAGAATGACCATCTCAACAAGATCGACGCCAGGAGTGACCGGGAGTTCAGCCACTATGGGAGAATTTTATCATAAAACATAGTCGCCATCTTGTAAGAATATGCGTTCATCACAAAACATACACAAATATGTGCTGTATGAAGTAACAGTGTGGAAAGACTGAGAAATATCACGTCATCCACTGTCACAAACAAAGAGCTAAGTTGATTAAGAGAAAACAAATGGTCACGTGTATTGGGCAAGCAGGAGACGGAAGGGTGGGGGTCAAATGGAAAGGGAGTCCCAGACGGTGGATCTCCAGGGCCCAGTATTTCAAAACATTTAATCTGCATCAGAATGATCCGGATAGGATTAAATCTCAAAATTGGGTATTTCAAACCAGGATATGTGATCCTGATCCTCCTAAATTGGGATATGGATTTGGTAATCCAGTCCTACCCAGAAACCTGATCAAATGTTGTTCTTGGGTATTTAAAAATCTATCTAAGGACAATTTGAGGGGCCGCCAACAGAGGGAGCCCAACAAGTATACTAAACATAATTAGGGGCGTAAAAAGATCGCGAACCATAAAAAGATCAGCTGACCGGACTCCCTTTATTATAACTGTAGCAAGTTGTAGAGCTGTGAATCTTCACTGGCCTCACGATTCGATTCGATTACGATTCAGCTGTCCACGATTCGATTCGATTCTACGATGCATCTTGATGCATCTCGATGCAGCTCAATAACCACAACCTCTTTTTCAGAGCGCTTCTCACGTGTTTCTTCTATCGCTTTTTTTACTGTGTTACTGCAAAGAGCCACATCATACACACATGAACATCTCCCCATCTCTTCCTCTCACACACACCATGCCAGGCAATATTTTAGTCTTATCTAGTTAATTCGGGGGTATCTAGTTAACCCCCCCCCCATCAGAACCGCAAATTAACGGACCCCCCCCCCCTCCGAATTAACGGAGCCCCCCCCCCAGACACTGACTCGGTGCCCGTCGCGCGCCTCACGGTAGCGTCATTGCGCATCCTTGGCGCAACATCTGTGATAACGCGTTAACTTTGACAGCCATAAAAAAAAAAAAATCGATATGAACGTAAGAGCCATGAAACCAGACAAAGAGCCGCATGCGGCTCGGGAGCCGCGGGTTGGCCAGGCCTGCACTAGCGTATCCCGTCTATTTTGATTATAAATTAATTTGAAACAATGGAGAGACATCGCGTCCTGGCATTGGCAGCAGCTCTCCACATGAGTGGTGCCTTCGAAAAGTGTTTTTGTGTGTAGTACAACTGGGTTGTCCATGACGGCCTGTATAAGGTTCTCCTCCGCCTTTGTTGACAATGTTGATATGTCCCGCCCCCTCCTCAATTTTGATTGGCTGACAAGAGAGACGTGACATTGATGAGCGCGACGCTTCTCCAAAAGTTGAACTATTTTCAACTCAGAGCACTGGGAGCAGAGCGACCAAAAGCGCTGAACTTCATAGGGTTTGCATTGAAAATAGCCGCTGCCAGCGCTTTTTTTTTTTTTACATCAACGTTAGTAGGCTATAATCGATTATGTTCCGTCACTGCATCGATGCAGAATCGTACATGTCCGCATCGCGATGCATCTTAGAATCGAGAAATTTCCACACCCCTAGCAAGTTGTAATAAAAGTCTTTGCAATTTTGCCACTTCCGACTCCTCGACTTCTCCTTCTCCAAAGAATTATCTAAATTACATGTTGGTTTCCACAACATAATTGGCGTCATGAACAGGATTGAAGAAGGGACCACCAGCTGCTTCGCCGCAGAACCAAGGACTGGGACAGATCACAAAAACTGAGTGGCCACTCAATTAAGAAAGGTGAGCAACGCTAGTGTGCTTGCCTATTATTTATATAAATTGTGTGGTCTGGACCGGTCTGGTTCGAAAGCAAAGTAGTAGGGGGTCTCTCCAAATTAAGAGCAACTTTTGTGCAGAGAGAAGGAGGAGAAGAGGGAGAGAGGAGTATAAGCAAATTGCATGCTCTAACCACCCTGTGGTTTAGTAAAGTTGTGTAGAAACGCCTTGGTTCCGCTCTATAGATACAATTGGCAAATTACGTATAGATAGAGGCTTGCACAGGGCAGGGCCCAAATTCAGCCACAGGTAGATTTAAGGTTGTGTAGATTTCGTCTTGGTTCCGCTCTGTGAATATAATTGGTATATTACGTGTTCATAGGGGACTGCACAGGATAAGGCCCAAATTCAGACACAGATAAATTATCTGGAGAGACTGATTGGGAGAAGAGGAGTACGAAGAAAAGTAAGGATAACTATAGATACAATTGGCAAATTACGTATAGATAGAGGCTTGCACAGGGCAGGGCCCGCACTCAGCCACAGATAAATTATCTGGAGAGACTTATTGGGAGAAGAGGAGTACGAAGAAAAGTAAGGATAAGAGAAATAAAGAGATAATCTCAGAATGATCCGGATAGGATTAAATCTCAAATTGGGTATTTCAAACCAGGATATGTGATCCTGATCCTCCTAAATTGGGATATGGATTTGGTAATCCAGTCCTACCCAGAAACCTGATCAAATGTTGTTCTTGGGTATTTCAAAATTCTAAAGGTGGAGATAAGGATAGTTCTGATGCTAAAAATCAGGATTATCCTGATCCCACTGGAGGGGTGGATCAAGCATGGATTCAAGGTGGATGTAGAGACATGTAGGATACATGGCACACATTTAATCGTTCTTTTATTCAGTGATTGCATATTAAAGTAACCTAACACAGACCATGCCAAAACAATACCCATTCTAAATTAAATAATTAACCAATAAAATATTTTCAAGTAACTCAAAAGAAAAAACTCCAAGCCCTTAGAAAAAAATAGGTAGGTGCAAGTACAAGCATGTCACACATCTTCATCCGAAACTGCAATGCCATTATCTTTCAGCCTCTCTTCTAAAGAGGCGAATGCGAAGTTTTGTTTCCCTCTGTTTGAAGCAAGGTCAATTTAATCTGTTCCTACTGCTAGAGAGGATCTGTTTCTCTGCTCTCTCACTTTCTTTCCTCACCAGATCCCCATAGCCCTCTTGACTGTTGGGATTTTTCTCCAGACGCCGCCTCCTTTGGGGCGGTTCTCCCCTTGAAGAGTGAGGGTCCTCTTGTGGTTGTGTGTCACTGACCAGGGAGTCTTCAGGCTCTGCCTCCAAACTTAGGGTAACAGATTCCAACCCTCCCAACTCATTAGCCATCTCTGAATCTTGAGTGTTAGTCTCGGTCGTATACAGTCCAGACTCACCACCTTGTGAGACTGACTGAATGCCATGAATAGTCTGGGATCTTTCTCCACCAATGATGTCCAGAATGATATCAGTGAACTCCCCACGCTTAAATGGTTTGTTGCCCGTTTTAGGTTGTTGAGACTCACTGTGGTCTTTTGTGGCCTTCCGTTTTAAATTCTTCCAGCGCAGTTTCACCTGTTCCAGGGTTCTTAATTGACCACTCCCTGTGGCATTCACCCTCTTTGTGATGTCAGTCCAGATGTTGTGTTTCATCTTGGCTGTTACAGAGGAGCCTAATTTAGTCCTCATAATGTCATAATGTGCCCTGACACCTTTGAGCAAGGAAGGCATGTGTTTCAGCTTGGGTGAAATTGCTCCCCTTTGAGGTACTTGCTGCCATAGCCATTTTCTCTCTCTGTCTATCTCTCTGGCAAAGCACACCTGTATTAAATACACATACTTAAATGAGCACAGGTGTGAACTGGGAGCCGTTGTTCAAACGAGGGACCATTCCAACAGCAAAAGAGAAAATATAGCCAAAGGGTGCACATTGCACGCCCAAAACTACTACAAGAGTATACAGACGTTGAATTGTATGCAAGATTCAGATTTGGTGCGGCTGACATTGCATTCATTGTCAGTCTACTTCAACCACAACTGGAACACACTACTAAAAGAAGTTGTGCATTGACTGTGGAGGAACAGGTACTCATTGCTTTGCGCTTCTACGCATGTGGATCATTCTACCAAGTCATAGGAGATGGTGTGTGTGTCCAGAAATCCACTGTCAGCTCTGTAGTACACAGTGTCATCTGTGTTAGCCAGCCTTGTAATCCTTGTTTGTCAAATTTCCAACAAATCCAGAACAAATCAAGCAGATCAAGTTCAAGTTCTATGAAATGGGGAAAAGGTCAAATACTATTGGCGTGATAGACTGCACTCATGTCCACATCCAAGCACCCCATGAGAGGGAATGGGAGTTTGTGAACAGGAAAGGACGGCACAGCATCAATGTGCAACTTGTGGGGAATGCAGACCTCATCATAACCAACTGTGTGGTGAAATGGCCAGGGTCGGTCCATGACGCAAGGATCTTGAGGGAGAGCCACATTTCCAGAAACCTCCAAGAAAATCCCCCAGATGGCATCATATTGGGTGACAGCGCATAGCCACTCTTACCATGGCTAATGACACCTTTTGCCGTGGCAAATAATGATGCAGAGGAGAGATTCAACTGTGCCCATGGAAGAACTAGGAGCACAATTGAGCGCTTGAATGGGGTGTTGAAAAGGCGCTTTGCATGTCTGAACTACCTACGTGTAGACCCACAGCGAGCATGCAACATCATTCTATCATTCTAAACAAAACAATGATAAATACAGCAATAGTTAGACCAGACAGATGGTTATGACCAGCCCCCAATTATGCAATTCTGGTGTATGTATTGTGTACTAATGCAGCTAAATGAATATGAACAATATGCAAACTGATTTAACATTTTCACATGTCTGTCAATTAAATGTTGTAGCCTATTACTTTGACCAACGGAAGCCTATCCAAAGACTGCAAATCTAGATTCTGTAATCCTGATCTTGTGGTATCTGGATCAGAATGATCCTATCTGAAGATTCTTTGAAAAACCAGGACAAAACCTACAAGATCAATTTGATCTGGGATAGCAAAAAAAGGGATTACAAAATCCGGATCATTCTGATCCAGATTAAATGTTTTGAAATACTGGGCCCAGGAGGCAGAGACAAAGATAAGAAAACACATCTGAGTGAATCCCAATCAACAACCTGCACCTCCAGTCGATCGGGGGGAAGGAAACGGAGCCGTAGAAGATCAATAGAAGTGGATTGTTTACAGTCACCAGGACAGAGGATGTGAAAAGATTGAAAGACGCTGAAACACAAAAGTGAGGGGTGTGTATTTTCACCACTGGCTATCATGTAACTCCTCACCATGTGGTGCCCTGGGCCTTAAATCTTAATAAGTTTCTAATACCCATCTTTTTAATACTCGTTTCTTATTAAGTTAGTGTTAATAATTGTATTTACTATCATTGATGTCTTATTACTAACTTTGAATTTTCCAGTTCGTTAAGTTGTTTATTATTGTAATATCAGCATATGTGTATTGTCGTGTTTAATTCTGCAAACAAACAGTCTATTCATCATTTCTGTTTTCATTTTAGTATATGCTGGTTTCATCTTTCTTTATAAAAATAATTTAGATTACATGCTGTATGAAGATTCTACCCCGGGATTGGCGGGATTGGCGGGAGACTCAGCCCGGAAGTGTGCAGCCGCAGCAGCAGCAGCAGCAGCAGTAGTAGTAGACTACACAACTGTCACTTAGAAGAACTATACAAAGAAACACTAAACGACGGCAGATACATTATGTCCAGTGTAGACGATCCGAGTCTTAACTACTCTTCCCTGCTTACAAAAGCAAACAAAAAGATCACTGACCTGAGGGATGACATCGGAAGGCTCTCCGCTGAATTGCGTAATAAAGAATCCCTGTTGACCAGATTCATGGTTTTAGCCGCCGACCAGGCCCAGCGGATTGCCTCCCTGAGTACAGCCACCCAGGACACCGCTGTTTGGGACCCCTCCACCTGCCCTCGGCCCTCGTCCTGCTCCACTCCTAACCGTCTGTCCTCCTGGAGCGAGGTGGTGGTTCGAGGACACAAGAGAGACTCAGGCCCAGATGGGGCTGTCCCACTGCCTCGCCTGAGTCTCTCCAACCAATACGCGGCTCTGTCCGCCGACACTCCTGCCCCACCAGCTGATGATCATGCAGTTCCAGCGCGCCCTGACCCGGATCCACCTCGAACGGCGCCCGCGGATGCAGCGCCCGCAGACGCCGCTATACTCCCGTCGGTGGTGGCAAACAGCGGTGGGAGGACTCATCGTGCTACGGAGGGGCAAGCTTGGTGCTCCACAGCCCGATCAGCGACCTCCGTCTCACGTCGCATGACCCTGAAGGAAGCCGTACTCAGACGCTCCGGAGGTTTCCCTCGCCCTGAGCGGGTGAGTCCTTCCCCCCCTCCCGGGGCCCACAGCGATGCACCGCGCCATCACTCACCTGTCCGGCCCTGCATCACGGGCACGAGCTGGGCATTCTCCGCCTGCGATAAGCCGAAGCTGCCACCCCCTCAACCCCTCTTCACCCCAACCACTCTAATAGTTGGTGACTCCATTGTCAGAAACATACGCTTTTTTAACGCTGCCACACACTGTTTCCCAGGAGCTTCGGTCCAAGTAATCCTGAGTAAGCTCCCGGGGCTGCTGAGCTCACTCCCGTCCTCAGTCGTGCGAGTAGTTGTCCATGTGGGGACGTGCGATACAGCTCGCCAGCAGTCCGAGCTTACCAAAAAGATTTTAATGATCTTTTTAGTTTTTTAAGTTCTTGCGGCAAATCCGTTTTTATCTCTGGTCCCATTCCCTCGTTGGGTCGTGGGGTAGGACGTTTTAGCAGACTCCTCAGCCTCCACACTTGGCTCCAGCCTGCCTGCAGAGCTCTAAACTTTTGTTTTATTGACAATTTTAATCTGTTCTGGGACCGTTCTTCCCCTTTTCAAGCCTTGATGGAATTCACCCAAACCGCCTGGGTAGTCACTTTTTAGCAGCTAACATACAGCACGCCGTACATTCATCTCCATGTGCATGACTATTTAGCACCACACGCCCCCCCCCCCGGATTATCCATTGACACTGGTGTCCCCTCCCGGGGTGAACTCCCCCTGCTGGCCAAAACCGGCAACACCTTTCTCCGCCGTCTTCATTATCCCATCCATTGTGACACACCGACTCTTCCCACCATATGGCAAACCCAAAGCTGCCAACAAAATAATCTACTCCACATTACACAAAGTGTCCATACTTCCCCACCCCCGCCCACCCTGTACAAGCTGGCATTTCTGAATGTGAGGTCTCTGTCAAACAAGACTTTCATTCTAAATGACTTTATTTTTATCCACAAACTTGGATCTCCTGTTTCTGTCAGAAACTTGGGTGAACCTGATGAAACACAGCCAGCTTCTAGAACTATGTTCCCCCTGGCTACGACTATTACAGCTCCCCTCGGCCTATCGGCCGTGGAGGTGACTTAGCTGCCATCTACAGAAATTGCCACAAGTGCACTCGTATTAGAACCACTGTTTACTCTACCTTTGAAGTCTTGATTTTTAAATCCAATGCTGTTTAGTCCTGTCCTTTTTATAATTGTATATCGTCCCCCTAGGCTGATGCCACCTTTCTCTCAGAGTTCTCTTTGTTTTTATCCTCTGTTTGTTTGTGGATCATGACAAAATCTTTAATCTCTTTGGTGATTTTAACTTTCATGTCGACCTCACTTCAGATGTCAAAGCCAACGAATTCCTTAATATCATGGACTCCTTCAACTTTCTGCAGCATGTTTTCTGGCCCAACGCACAACCGTAGTAGGCTATAATCGATTATGTTCCGTCACTGCATCGATGCAGAATCGTACATGTCCGCATCGCGATGCATCTTAGAATCGAGAAATTTCCACACCCCTAGCAAGTTGTAATAAAAGGTCTTTGCAATTTTGCCACTTCCGACTCCTCGACTTCTCCTTCTCCAAAGAATTATCTAAATTACATGTTGGTTTCCACAACATAATTGGCGTCATGAACAGGATTGAAGAAGGGACCACCAGCTGCTTCGCCGCAGAACCAAGGACTGGGACAGATCACAAAAACTGAGTGGCCACTCAATTAAGAAAGGTGAGCAACGCTAGTGTGCTTGCCTATTATTTATATAAATTGTGTGGTCTGGACCGGTCTGGTTCGAAAGCAAAGTAGTAGGGGGTCTCTCCAAATTAAGAGCAACTTTTGTGCAGAGAGAAGGAGGAGAAGAGGGAGAGAGGAGTATAAGCAAATTGCATGCTCTAACCACCCTGTGGTTTAGTAAAGTTGTGTAGAAACGCCTTGGTTCCGCTCTATAGATACAATTGGCAAATTACGTATAGATAGAGGCTTGCACAGGGCAGGGCCCAAATTCAGCCACAGGTAGATTTAAGGTTGTGTAGATTTCGTCTTGGTTCCGCTCTGTGAATATAATTGGTATATTACGTGTTCATAGGGGACTGCACAGGACAAGGCCCAAATTCAGCCACAGATAAATTATCTGGAGAGACTGATGGGGAAGAGTTTTGGTGGAGAAACGCCTTGGTTCCACTCTATAGATACAATTGGCAAATTACGTATAGATGGAGGCTTGCACAGGGCAGGGCCCGCACTCAGCCACAGATAAATTATCTGGAGAGACTTATTGGGAGAAGAGGAGTACGAAGAAAAGTAAGGATAAGAGAGAAATAAAGAGATAAAAGAGAAATAAGGGCAAGATATATTTATCATATTGATAAGTGGTTGAGAAGTGGAGATAATTGGTGATGATTGTGATAGCAGTTGCGGTTAATCAATCCTGGATAAAATCTATACCCCTCCACGGCGGTTGTGCTAGAAACGCCGGGGGCCATGTGCAGGGCAGGGGAAGTGGACAAGATCGAGAGAACGTCCCCTACGCCGGGCATGGATTACTCCAAGTAGCGGAAGGACACGCATGGCGGCAAAACCTGTGCCAGGGAGAAGAGGAGGCTGGATACCGGTGGCTTGGACAAAACCGCATGTATAATAACGGTACATGCCATTCTCCTGCGGAGACATGGCTACAATGCGGAGAAGGAGCAGCAGAACACGCATGTCACTGGTACGAGAGAGCGATAACCATTGAAACCACTGTCGTGACAGTGGTTGAAGAGACAGTGGGGATTATTGGCCAAGGCGCTCTAACCCTAAGCAACTGGGTGTTTTGGCTAATAGCAAGTCTTTTCTCTCATCTGTGGCCTATGTTGCTGACCTTTTTCGGGATAATAGCTTTAACAATTATAGTTTTTGTGATATTCAAGGCTGGGACAGTAGCGGCGTTCCAAACACTTTTTAGAACTAGACGATCTACGGACATTGAACCCCTCATCTAACCCAGGAAAGACGGAAAATAATTCAGCAGCTAAAAAACGACTATTGCAAGACAACGATTTGACGCATGACTTAGACAACGGGAATGACATGATCCTGAACATTACCAGACAAGTATGTGGGATCTATACTCGGCCTCTTGATCTATGCCTAGGACTTTTCGTTACGTATCAGCTAGGCCGTACCCGACCTGTGGGACGCATAGAGCGTGGGTGCTTAACAGTCACGGTTGTATGTTGGATGATCAGTCAGTTATGGCTACTTCTGGTCGAACACACTCCAGGATATGCGCATTACAAGGATTTCGTAATCGCAATGATGTCGATCCCTGACGGGTGTGTCCTGGCAAAACTTCTCCTACTGACGCTTCCGTTTGGCGAACCCCCAAACCGAGCAGGTTGTATCAATATGTTACTTATCCTCCTCTGGGCGGCCATCTGGGGAACGATTGCTACAATGCAATGGCTGAAGATTGTCGGACAGTACACCATGCTCGTGTGTAGGGATGGGTACCGAGAACCGGTACCACTATGGAACCGGTTCCCGTACAACCGGTACTAACCGTACCGAATCAAAACGCATATTTCGGTGCCTCATTTTGGTGCCAGTAGTTAAAATGCCATTTTAAATATCCACCGCATTTCAGACCGGGTATCCTTCTAGTGATTGCATAGATCGTCATACTGCGCGAAGATTTGATGCATTCATCTGATTGATAAAAACCCGACAATGCGGCCTGCCCCCCCCCCCCCCCCCACTCGCTGGACCTTATTAACTGTATAAGACGCAGAAGCCACCTGGTCCTGTTCAACTTTACTTGAATGAGCGTAGAAAGACTGGACGTTTGATCAAGATCACCAGCAATGAGTTGATAAGTGTGACTACAGTCCGTCTTATTGGTGTGTGTGTGTAAGAAATCGCCGGCAACACACACACCAAGAAGACGGACTGTAGTCACGCTGATCAGCTCATTGTGGTGATCTTGATCAAAACGTCCAGTGTTTCTACGCTCATTCAACTAAAGTTGACAGGACCAGGCGCTTCTGCGTCTTATAAGTCTAGCGGACCACCGCCAGGAATGTCGTATTTTCTTCACATTCTCCGTCTAGGATGATCTTTTTGATGGTTTTTTTTTCCCCCACTGTAGAAACAACCACGGCTCCTCTGTTCCATCAAGTTATTCATTATTTCATTCAATGAATAATTTCGCTTAAATCTCTTACGATATGTGTGTGTGTGTGTGTGTTGTCTCTGACAGGACTTTGACAGCTGTCACTAGGCTAGTTAAGTCACGGGAATGGCGCGCTGTGATTGGCCGAGCGGATATATCTAGTCTGCTGAAATCTGTCGTGGCGTTTATCACAGTTTGGAAAGAAGGAATATATAATAATATAATAAATTAATAATATATGCAGAGAACTAGCCGGTTGTCGCGTTTTGCGGAAACGATTCTTTTTTTTTTTTGTTAATGGCGCTTATCGCGTTTTGGAATCAAAACTCTTTTAATAATTAATTCAATTTTGAATGTCCCGTTCGTCCACCACTAACATTTTCGTCCCGTCAACGAAAGTAAAAATAGATTTAGTCACAGTTTTTATTTTCAAAGATCCGTTTTCGTCACGTCAACGTCACGTCTTAGTCATGGGAAAAAGGTCGTTAACGCATATTTTTCGTCAAACATTTCGTTAACGAAATTAACACTGGTTGTTGTTTGCTCTTTTTAAAGAAGGTATCGGTTCTGGCACCGTTTTGGCACCGGTATCGTTTTAAAAGTATCGGTTTGGCACCGGTATCGGATAAATCTAAACGATACCCAACCCTACTCGTGTGGTTATTGATGTATAGAGGGTTCTTTTCGAGGTTTAAGACCTCACCTCGGCTTGAGGTAGTTGGGCCCCCGCAAACTGACAAGACCTACCTCAGTGCCCCTCGAGTGGAGGAGGGTACAGATGGAGTTGCCAACTATAAACTCCATGTAAAGTTTGAAGAACCATAGCTAGGTGCTATGGTTATAAAGTATAGACAGAGAGAGGGGTGCTGTACCTGTCTTTAAACCGGCAAGAAGTCCTATATCCTACGCTTATCGCTGCTCACAAGTTAATTGATAAAAAAAAATTATAATTTCAGGGGAACGCTGTATGTGCTCAATGCGGCGCAGGCCCCCGTCAGGTCCCATACTTGTGAGACATCTACGGATCAATATACGGCAATACCTGTCACGACATACAATTCTCATGTTATACTGGACACGGAGTGTTCAGTGTTATCGGCCCACCACCTGGAGTAGGGATGCATGTCATGTACAACCTCATGGGCGACCATGCCACCCTGTGGAACTCTACGCAATCCTATATATCAGCCATTCCGGGAGGTGTGATAGACTACACGAATTGACAATATTTCCAAGTATATCTGCAGATATGGATATGACCTGGTGGATACGGGACATTCACCGCCCAGTTGGGCGATGGGACTTATTTTGCTGTTAACAACACTCTGATCTTCACCAACGACAGGCGGCTCCCCATACCGCCTGGGGTTCAGAGCACAGCGATGATAACCGAGGAATGGCTGTCACCAGGATCCCCGACAGACGCCAGCTATACTGCTCTGGAGGCCCTGGTGGACGAAGAGCCTCACGTGAATATTGCTCCTGACCCGAGAGGTGTGCAGGGGACGGATGACCTTACTTTGCATGGCATTGTACGAGCCCTGGAGGACCTCACTACACCCGAACCAACTGTCATTAACCCCCCTACAGCAACGGGGTCCTTACCCCGCGTGGAGGACGAACAGGGACAAGCCACTATCTTCGGCCCGGATTCTACCATTAGGGGGAAAGGCGAAGCACCGGAGGGCCCCCCAAATTTGGACTACTCCGAGCTTAGACTCGAGGAGTTTTTACAGATCAGGAGGTGCTTGGACACCCTAGACAAGGCAGGGAGTACTCCTGCACAAGCCTTGTTGCCCCCGGGAGAGGATGTGCAGCCTTCAACTACGGCGGCAGTTATAGAGCCTCCCGTGACCTTGCCGTCAACAATGGACGACGGCGCTGTCTAGTCAACCTCTGCGCCGACTAATTCGGCCCTCGCCATCTCCAAGGCCTACCTGCGCCAAGATAGGGGCCTCAAACTCTGATAAGGGTGCAGGTGGCTATAGAAACAATAGTAAGCGTTGGGCTACAGAAAAAATAATAAGGATTGGAATATTCTGAAAAAATAGTAAGGATTGGGATATTCTGAAAAAATAGTAAGGATTGGGATATTCTGAAAAAATAGTAAGGATTGGGATATTCTGAAAAAATAGTAAGCGAGGATATAAAAAGGGGCAACAGAAGTGAATGTTTTGAGCATCTACCCCGGACCAGCAGGAGGACGCCCTTAGATGGAAGAAGAGAAGCACACTAGAATCTCCGGACTTTACTTTTTATTTCTTAGGACTGTTAACTCTGGGGTTGTGCGGTGTATTGGAACACAGAGTAACAAGAGAAACTTTTAAACATTATTTTTCAGGACTCTGTTCATTCGCTGTAGTGGTGAGTACAAAAATATAAGTGGACTCTGGGGCTGTGCGGTGTATTTGGAGCACAGAGCGACAAGAAGAAACAATACTCCGTGTCCGACTCTTAGTCGGTTACGGCGAGTGAACATTGAGTATTTTTCTAGTTTAGTTTTTAGGGTTGTTCTCGACGGTCTATTGAGGGGAAGATGCTCCCACAGTCCAACGGTACTGTGAAGTTTCCCAGTTTTATTTTGATAGTATTATCGATTTAGATCAAAGGAGTTCTTTTGTGCTCTCGGTGAAGGGAGTAGAGACCCTTGGTAAAAAGTCACCGTGACCCCCAACTAGAAACATTCCTAATAAGCTCGTTTCGAGTGGTTCTCGTATTTTTTCATCATTGTTGGACATTCGGTTTTCACTTTTGCCCAAGGCATGTGAGTGCTTATGGCTTTAGGAGGGAAGTCTGTCAACCCACAGGGAGATTACGTCCCTAGGATGTCTCGTTGATGGTATGCAGTGAACAAAAGATTCCGAAAAGCTATTAGATAAGCACTTGCATATCGCGGGCCTCATTCACCATCGGAGGGACTTTTATCAGACCCGCGCACACTCCTCTCTCCAGAGCCGGATAGACCGAGGCTTCGTCCGGGGCCTCTGTCTGTTTCTCTTAAGGTCGTACCTCCACCTCCTAAAAGATTGTACGTTTTTTTTTTTTTCCCTTCTCCATTTTACCCCATGACAATTCCTCATGATATGCCCTAAATGCCTTAGAGTGAGATGGTGTAGGGGGTTGCTTTGGACTATTACATTTATCATACCTTTAATCATATTTACTATTATTATTATTAACATTTTTTGCCCCTGCTAAATTCCTGCAATAAATGATTATCAAGTAATTGATGAATATATCCCTGTGGACATTTGATCATTGCCGAAGGTGAAAAGATTCAAGAGTGTTTATGATAACACATGGTTCTAAGAGGTCACTTTAGTCCCCTTATATAAAACATATCCATAGGACTAGATATATCCAAGCCTTTAAATAATTCCTAGCAAGCTAACAAGAGCCCGGATCCCAGGTGAGAGCTGCCATAACGAACGTGATCAGAGCCATGGCTCAGAGCCAGGGTTATGCATTGGGCCGCCACACTGAAGCAAGCGGGGTAGATGTTCGGACGATATGGTAGTTAGGGGCTAGGCCTGTCTCCCCCACGACCTGTTAACAACCGTTACTGGACAACAGGTTTCACATCACCTTCCGTTAGAGGAGCCTAACCGACGGATCTAACAGTATGTGTGTGCGTGTCACACACTTTCACAAGCTATTCACGGCCACAGCAGACTGGAGCATCACAGCAAAACACAACCTGCGTGCATACAAACACACCCCACGCATCACACTCACACACACACACACACACACACACACACACACACACAACACACACACCACACACACCACACACACACAAGCACAACACACACACACACACACCACACACACACACACACACACACACACACGAAAGATTCTATCTGTCAACAGCCGGCCCAATTTGCAGGGTCCCGATCTCCAGGTCCTGATCTCCGTGCACAGATGAGACCTTTGGTTGGAACACTACTGGGCAATTGAACTGTGCTGGGGCGGAGGGGAGGGGTGCTGATGGACAGATAGGCTATCTCTAGGTGATTGGCTTTTTAATTGAGTCCCCCCCCACACACCCACCCACCAACCCTCCTTAGCTGATCACTATCGCGATAGCTCCGAGGAGGAGACGAGGAGGAGGAGGGGGACTGGGAACATGACGACCAAGGAGCCGGATTCTAAAAGGAGCCCGAAGATAACCTCCCTCTAGATATTGGGAGGAAGAGCGATGAGGAGGGTGGACCACAAGACCAAGTGAGACCACCACCACCGACCGATGTGCATGAGTATTGACGAGTGTGTACATCACACATACACAGACACAAACGTCAACATACATACACAGGCGCACACACACACACACACATCTCCCACACCCACTCCATACAGCCCCACCTTCTAGGGCCATCACTCATATACACAGCCTTTACTGATACACACACCCATACACACAGGTTATCTCACGTAGTTAAAGGCAGGCCGGGGCCTCTCTGGCGTGCGGAGGGGAGGAGGGGTAAAGTCAGGGGGTGTCAGCGCTCGGTTTCAACATCAAACCCATGAGCGCAGAGAGAGCGAGAGAGACGCTTTTCCTGAGCGCACACCCTGTTCTCCCACACACCCCCGCCCTCCACCCACACAACCTCACAGCTCCTCCTCGCCCACACACACAACACCCAACCACCCCCAACCCCTCTCGTTCCCCTCTCCCTACGTCCACACACACAGACACACACGCACAGTGGTGGATGTGTACAAATGCCTTTGCAGTCAGTTCTGCCCGGGTCTCCTGTAATTGAAAATAACAGCCCAGGGCCAGCCCCCCAGTCCCTCTCCCCACCGCCTAGTGGCTCTCTGCAGCCTGACAGCCACCCATCAATGCCAATGACTGTTACCCTGCGAGGGAGGGCCATGTCGATGACGCCCAAGATACCAGGCCCCGCAACACTCCCTCCCTCCCACACACACACGTATGCATGCATGCACATACAAACATACACACACACACATAGATCCACGTGCATGCACACACACACACGTAGATACTGACATGCAAACCTGCACACACACAAATTCATATAGATAGTCCACACTAAGACTCACACACAGACACACAGATGCAGGCACACAGATGCAGGCACACAGACATTTCCACACACATGCACACACACCCAACACCTCCCTCTGGTGTCCTTCCACGCCACCCGAGCCTCCTAATGTTTAACAGCCCTGTCTATATCGCCGTAGCACGTTGGGCAAACAAGGTTGACACACACACACACACACACACACACACACACATACATACCACCACACATGCACAGGGCTCTTGTCAAGGAGCAAACTTTTTTCTTTCTATTTTTTTTACTTTTCTCACGAAGTCTGTGCTGCTGCCGGCAAGAGTTGGCTGATGCGCTTCGCTGTCACACACACACTTATAGCCTTCTACACGTCGCTTATTAGAAGTTGACTGTTTAGAGTAGTCGATCTCTCTGGCGTTCTTCCCTTTTGACACACACACACACACACACACACGTGATCCGAGTTCTCATCCGCCGAGAGACGGAGGGAGCGAAGCGAGCCAAGCGAAGCCCCCCTGGAGTGACAGCTGAACGGCAGACCACCACGACCACCACCACAACAGCAGCGACAACACAACACGAAACAACAGACCTGGTCAGAAGCTGCAGCAGCAGAGCCGAGCCGTGGAGAGACTGTTCCCCTTCTACAGTCCGCGCTCTCTCTCTCTGCTCCGCTCTCCCCCTAGCGTTCTCTCTCGCTCGCTCTCTGTGTGTTTGTGTGTTCCCGCCCCCTTCTGCCTCTCAACTGCTCGGGGCTGCAGAGCTATAGCAGCACAATTCTTCTCAGGAAATTAATGGAAGCGCACATAGAGCACTGTTGTACTTGCAAATGACTTACCCACCCCCCCCCTACACCCCCTCACACACACACACACACACCCAGTCAGTCACATGATCCACTAAATGTAGGGTGGGCCAGTGGGTGGAGGCTTCATAAGCAGAAGGGGAAGACAATATAGGCCTACTCTAAGATTTAACAGCGTGCATCGAATTACAGGGTGGGGGGGGCACACTAGGGGAGCTCTCTCACACACACCCCCTCTTAACCTTTCTCTCACCCACTTCTCTCCCTCTACCGTTCTCTCACTCACTCACACCCTCCCGGACAGACCTGAGAGCGTCAGGCTGAAGTATATGGGGCGACAGAAATCTGGATAATGGCTATCCGGATGGATCCACAACAATATCGATCATCTTCTTAGTCTTTATAATACATATTTCTTTTTAATTTAAACTTGTCTTACTGGCATCGAATGCTGAATAGTAAGGTGGAATAATTTCACCTTACTACACTGTCTCACACAGTATTCTCCTCCACGACAGATGTCTCTCTCTCTCTAGCTCCCTCTCTCCCGTGCTGCGTAGGCACGCCATGGCGACGTTGATGGTCCCTGGGGAGCTCTCGTTAAGGTGGAGGAAACGCAGGCTCATCTGCACAGTTAATGGAGCCCAACGCGCTTCCATTTTAAAAAAGCGAACAGCAGAGACTTGACCGTTGATGGCAGCAAATTGAGTTCAGTCTGCCTGCTTATGTAGTGCTCAGAATTCATTTTAGAATCGGTGCCGTTTTTCTGCAGGCATAGGTTTTGGGCTTTTTTTATAGTAGTTACGCCTTCGAGCTGCGTGTAACAGAAATAAGGGGGGGAAACGGAGGAGTCATAAGATACAACGTATTTATTCCACTAATTCCAACGGCCCAACAACGAATATGACGTGCCCTCTGTCAAGCCACACGTCACTCGGCCAGCGGTTCCAAACACGATGCCACAGGTCTGCCACAATGCTGCCTGCCATGAGTGGAGGGGCAGCTGCACTCCTATAGCTGAGGACCGGCTTCATAGCATACACCTGTGCAAGCAATTAAGCTGGTCCACTCCTGCAGGAAACAGAAAACACACCCAAAAGGGAAACAAAATACAAGGCCCCTGCCTAGCGAGCCGCAACACCCTCCCCTTTAAGAACAGGGAACCAATAGGTTCTCCTACTACTGTACATTTTAAACCAAACACCTGCACTTAATGCAATTTTAAACAACGAAAGGTAACGAACGGCCGGGGGGGAGAACATACATACCTTCTGGATTTTCATGTACCTACACCTTCCAACAACGCCTGTATTTCCTCAGGCGACTGAGGAAATTCAACATGTGCCCCCGCATCCTCAGAACATTCTACTCCTGTACCATCGAGAGTGTTCTGGATACACCGTCACTCCCATCCGATGGATAGCCCCCCCCCTCCACCGCTCAAATTTCCCCTCTATCGCTGCTCATCATCAGCCCTTCCGCATAAACCACCCCCACACCCCCTCTCCCTCACACCTCCTCACCCCTCCGTCATCCTCTCTCCCCCTCTCCCACCTCATGTTCCTCCTCTCCCCCATCATGTCCCCCCCAGCTCTCCCGCCACCACATCTGCCACCCCACCACTCCCTCCCTCCCCCACCCATCCACCACCTCCAACCACCTCCACCACCAGCACCACCACCGCCCACCCCTCCCACCTCCACCAATTCCACCACCACCAGCACCACCACCGCCTCCACCTCCACCACCTCCACCACCACCACCATGGCCTCCATCACCAAGACCTCCACCACCAACACACAACATGCATCTCACAGGATCCCCCGCTGCGGGGGTAGTAGCTTGATGTCACATTACGTTCTCCCACCCCCACCTTCCTCCTTTCTAAGCAGCTATTAGACGTAGAACCCAGCAGGAGCAATCTTCATCATGCAAGCCATGATGAATGGGAACTCTAACTATCCACACATTTCCCCCTCTCTCTCATTCTCTCTCTCTCTTTCTCTCTATATCTATATATGTACATTTGTGTGGAGTCACGTTACACGCTTCCATGTGAAATACATACTTAAATGCATCGGTTATGTGGAAGCTTATCAGAGCAGGCATATTACATCTCAGGCCCATTTGCAGCATCATTTGTAGCTCCAAAGTCCTCCCTCTGTTCTGCAATTATCTCCCATTACGTTAAACAGCACAACCTGCCCCCCCCCCCACCTAGTTGTTGATTGCGTCGGTCCTCACCCCGTTCGAAGGCTTGTAATGAGTATCTGTTCACCGTTGTGTGTCAGGTCACCAAGTCAATTGTAAAGGCACTGACTCAGTTTATTTCCATTTTTGGTTTGCCTAAACTTATCCAATCAGATCAGGGGAGTTATTTTTTACGTCTGCCATGTTTTCGCAAGTGCTCCTTCAACTAGGAGTGAGACAGAATTTGGCAACTGTGTACCACGCTCAGAGCCAAGGGGCTCTGGAGCGCTTCCATTCAACACTGAAGTCTCTGCTCAGGGCTTATTGTGTCGAATTGGACCGCGATTGGGAAGAGGGCCTACCCTGGCTGATGCCCGCTGCCAGGGAAGTTACTCAGGAAAGTAGGTTTCAGCCTGAATGATCTCGTGTTCGCCCACCGGGTGCGTAGGATGTTGGCCGTCATACACTACCAGTGGACTGATGCCGAGCCGTCCACAAATTTGTTGGAGTATGTTCTGGGTTTTCGCCGTCTTTTCTCTGCCTGGAGGGTGGCTAGAGAGCAATTGGAGACGAACATTAAGTGTGTTGGTTTCAAGTTTCAAGTTTCAAGTATTTTTATTGTCACTTCACAATTTACACGTGAGTATAAGCAGTGAGTGAAAAACTTTTTGTGCAAAACGCCCGACAGCCGACAGTAATTATAAAGAGAATACAAAATAGAAATAGAACTATAAATAGAAATTCTGTGTAAATAAGTAATGAAATCTAAAATGAAATGGAATATACAGCAAAAACATCCAGGTGAGCAGTACACATATAAATCAATGTACTAAAATATACATTGTTATATGCTGACATTCACAGAATGTCACAGAATACCTTCTCAGACAGTCAACACAACACTAGCACCAGCAGTTGGCACCAGGACTAGCACTAACACCAGTACTAGACCAGCACTAGCAGTAACACCAGCACTAGCACCAACACTTAGCACTGCTACCAGCACTAGCTCCAGCAGTAACAACTTATCACCAGGACTAGCACTAGCAGTAACACTTAGCACTAGCATTTAGACATTGATGCCGAACTTGTTCAGCAGCCTGATGGCCTGACTGTGGAAGCTGTCTCTGAGTCTGCTCGTCACTTGATACTGCGGTATCGCCTGCCTGACGGTAGAAGTGTGTACAGTTCGTGGCTGGGGTGGTTATTGTCTTTAATAATCCGTTTGGCCTTGGCCACGCACCGCCTGGTGTATATATCCAGGAGGGAGGGAAGCTCACCTCCAACGATGTACTGGGCCGTCCGCACCACCCTCTGTAGTGTTTTACGCTCCAGTGCGGTGCAGTTCCCGTACCAGACGGTGATGCATCCTGTAAGAACACTCTCGATGTTACAGGAGTAGAATGTTCTCATCCTCTCTCCCCCTCTCCCACCTCATCCTCCTCTCCCCCATCATGTCCCCCCCAGCTCTCCGCCACCACCACTCCAGCCACCCCCCACTCCCTCCCTCCCCCACCCATCTCATCCCCTCCCATAACCACCTCCACCACCAGCACCACCAGCACCGCGTCCTCAATCCCCTTCCCACGCTCCGCCCACTCCCCCCCCCCCCCCCCCCCCCCCTTGTCCCGGCTCCCCTCGTTTTGCTTTGTGTTGTTCCCGCCACACACACACCACGCACCACCCACCACACACATAAACAATGCCATTGCTTCACCAAGGACTCCCCTGCGGGGGGTGGGGTGGTGGTGGTAGCGTGATGTCACATTAGTTCTCCACACCCAGGACCTCACATGGACCACGCACACCACACACGTGGTGAAAAAGGCCCAACAACGCCTGTATTTCCTCAGGCGACTGAGGAAATTCAACATGTGCCCCCGCATCCTGAGAACATTCTACTCCTGTACCATCGAGAGCTAGTGTTACTGCTAGTGCTGGTCCTGGTGCTAGTGTTACTGCTAGTGCTGGTGCTGGTGTTAGTGCTAGTCCTGGTGCCAACTGCTGGTGCTAGTGTTGTGTCGACTGTCTGGGAAGGTATTCTGTGACATTCTGTGAATGTCAGCATATAACAATGTATATTTTAGTACATCGATTTATATGTGTATTGCTCACCTGGATATTTTTACTGTATATTCCATTTCATTTTAGATTTCATTTACTTATTTTACATAGAATTCTATTTATAGTTCTATTTCTATTTTGTAGTTTTACTCTATTTTGTGTTCTTTATAATTACTGTCGGCTGTCGGGCGTTTTGCACAAAAAGTTTTTCACTCACTGCTTATACTCACGTGTAAATTGTGAAGTGACAATAAAAATACTTGAAACTTGAACTTGAACACACACATGTTCGTCTCCAATTGCTCTCTAGCCACCCTCCAGGCAGAGAAAAGACGGCGAAAACCCAGAACATACTCCAACAAATTTGTGGACGGCTCGGCATCAGTCCACTGGTAGTGTATGACGGCCAACATCCTACGCACCCGGTGGGCGAACACGAGATCATTCAGGCTGAAACCTACTTTCCTGAGTAACTTCCCTGGCAGCGGGCATCAGCCAGGGTAGGCCCTCTTCCCAATCGCGGTCCAATTCGACACAATAAGCCCTGAGCAGAGACTTCAGTGTTGAATGGAAGCGCTCCAGAGCCCCTTGGCTCTGAGCGTGGTACACAGTTGCCAAATTCTGTCTCACTCCTAGTTGAAGGAGCACTTGCGAAAACATGGCAGACGTAAAAAATAACTCCCCTGATCTGATTGGATAAGTTTAGGCAAACCAAAAATGGAAATAAACTGAGTCAGTGCCTTTACAATTGACTTGGTGACCTGACACACAACGGTGAACAGATACTCATTACAAGCCTTCGAACGGGGTGAGGACCGACGCAATCAACAACTAGGTGGGGGGGGGGGCAGGTTGTGCTGTTTAACGTAATGGGAGATAATTGCAGAACAGAGGGAGGACTTTGGAGCTACAAATGATGCTGCAAATGGGCCTGAGATGTAATATGCCTGCTCTGATAAGCTTCCACATAACCGATGCATTTAAGTATGTATTTCACATGGAAGCGTGTAACGTGACTCCACACAAATGTACATATATAGATATAGAGAGAAAGAGAGAGAGAGAATGAGAGAGAGGGGGAAATGTGTGGATAGTTAGAGTTCCCATTCATCATGGCTTGCATGATGAAGATTGCTCCTGCTGGGTTCTACGAGCTGCTTGAGGAGGTGTGAGGGCATGAGGGGGTGTGGGGGTGGTGATTATGCGGAAGGGCTGATGATGAGCAGCGATAGAGGGGAAATTTGAGCGGTGGAGGGGGGGGGCTATCCATCGGAGTGGGAGTGAGGTGTCCAGAGAGGTGGGTACGGACTCTTGTCGTGACTATTTCCTCCGCAAACCCCTGGATTCCCGACCCCCACCACCCCCTCTATTCTCTCCCTCTTCATCTCCTTCTCTCTCTCTCTTTCTCTCTTTCCCTTCCTTGATCTGTCCCTCCTTCGTCATACCACACCATTGGAGAAAAGTCATTGAAATTATTTCAACTTTGACCCCGGCGCGACGCATGACTTCACATGCCGACCGATAGATTAGACTGCAGTGCCGTAAAAAAAACTTTGTGTTGTGTTCAAGATGAGGGTGATTTTGTTTGTTTTAAACTTGTTTAAACGTGGTCCAGAGCACAACGCCTGACCTAGCAACACGATGAAAGCGCTGTCGCCTCTTCACGTCAGAAGTCACTTCAGGTCTGTCTCTCACTTCCATTTGGCCCTCTCTTTCTCTCTCTCTCTCTCTCTCCCTCTCCAGCAGATAATATCATCATCATCATCATCATCTTCTTCTTCTTCTTCTTCTTCATCATAATCATTCTTATCATCATCATCATCATCATCATCATCATCATCATCATCATTTTCATAATCTCCAGAATCATCATTGAGATTAATCATCAATTATCAATCGTCTCTTCACATTGACTTCTCATCGGTGTGTACACAGGCACATACACACATCACGTCATTGAACCAAAAAAAACAAAAGAGAACCCAGAAGGAGAACCACTCTTTGCGTTTGACTCATCAAAGTGTGTGTGTGTTGGGAAATGTTGGGAGTGTGCGATCTGATGCTCCCGGTGTGTTGTCTCTGGCTGGACTTTAAACTCTGGAATAACAGAACAGACATGCGAGGGGAAATGTGGACAAAATAACAAAACTTCAGAGCTCATAGGCAGTTTCAAGATTTAAAGATTTCAAGATTTATTTATTTATTGCCATATGTAACACGTTTTTGAACCTACATTTGTTTTTATGTATTTCCACTGCTCTGGCCTTCTTACTTGGTTATTGTCCAAAATGTGTTAAAGTCCACTATTTTGACTTTGTTGTTTCCAAACCAAAAAAAAAATAAGCATGTGACGTGGAGGACATAATATCAATACACCTTGACGCTGGCTACTTTTTCCCCCGACTTAACAAAAATAAAATCATGTTTTTGTATTCATGAGATTCAAAACGCCTGTGACAAGATGTTAACACAAGGACATCCGGATTATTAAAGACCAAGGCCAAACGGATTATTAAAGACAATAACCACCCCAGCCACGAACTGTACACACTCCTACCGTCAGGCAGGCGATACCGCAGTTTCACTTGTGTGTGTGTGTGAGGTTTCAGTAGTGTCAGAGGTTTTCAGTATAGTATGTGAATGGTTTCACTTGTGTGTGAGGAAGCTTTTCAGATGTATATATGAGCACATTTTACTAGTATGTGTGAAAGCATTTCAATAGTGTGTGTGTGAGGTTTTCAGTATAGTATGTGAATGGTTTCACTTGTGTGTGTGAGGTTTTCAGTATAGTATGTGAATGGTTTCACTTGTGTGTGTGTGAGGTTTTCAGTATAGTATGTGAATGGTTTCACGTGTGTGTGTGAGGTTTTCAGTATAGTATGTGAATGGTTTCACGTGTGTGTGTGAGATGTTTTCACGATAGTATGTGAATGGTTTCACTTGTGTATGTGAGGAAGCTTTTCAGATGTACATATGAGCTCATTTTACTAGTATGTGTGAAAGCATTTCAATAGTGTGTGTGAAAGCGTTTCAGTAGTGTGTGTGTGAGGTTTCAGTAGTGTCTGTGAGAGGTTTTCAGTATAGTATGTGAATGGTTTCACTTGTGTGTGCGTGTGTGTGTGTGAGGTTTTCAGTATAGTATGTGAATGGTTTCACTGTGTGTGTGTGAGGTTTTCAGGATAGTATGTGAATGGTTTCACTTGTGTATGTGAGGAAGCTTTTCAGATGTACATATGAGCTCATTTTACTAGTATGTGTGAAAGCATTTCAATAGTGTGTGTGTGAGGTTTTCAGTATAGTATGTGAATGGTTTCACGTGTGTGTGTGTGAGGTTTTCAGTATAGTATGTGAATGGTTTCACGTGTGTGTGTGAGATGTTTTCACGATAGTATGTGAATGGTTTCACTTGTGTATGTGAGGAAGCTTTTCAGATGTACATATGAGCGCATTTTACTAGTATGTGTGAAAGCATTTCAATAGTGTGTGTGTGAGGTTTTCAGTATAGTATGTGAATGGTTTCACGTGTGTGTGTGAGGTTTTCAGTATAGTATGTGAATGGTTTCACGTGTGTGTGTGAGGTTTTCACGATAGTATGTGAATGGTTTCACTTGTGTGTGTGTGAGGTTTTCACTATAGTATGTGAATGGTTTCACTTGTGTGTGTGTGAGGTTTTCACGATAGTATGTGAATGGTTTCACTTGTGTATGTGAGGAAGCTTTTCAGATGTATGTATGAGCTCATTTTACTAGTATGTGTGAAAGCATTTCAAGTGTGTGTGAAAGCATTTCAGTTTTGCAGGTGAAAGCGTTTCAGTAGTGTGTGTGAAAGCGTTTCAGTAGTGTGTGTGAAAGCGTTTCAGTAGTGTGTGTGAAAGTGTTTCAGTAGTGTGTGTGAAAGCGTTTCAGTAGTGTGTGTGAAAGCGTTTCAGTAGTGTGTGTGAAAGCGTTTCAGTAGTGTGTGTGAAAGCGTTTCAGTAGTGTGTGTGAAAGCGTTTCAGTAGTGTGTGTGAAAGCATTTCAGTTTTGCAGGTGAAAGCGTTTCAGTAGTGTGTGTGAAAGCGTTTCAGTAGTGTGTGTGAAAGCGTTTCAGTAGTGTGTGTGAAAGCGTTTCAGTTGTGTGTGTGAAAGCGTTTCAGTAGTGTGTGTGAAAGCGTTTCAGTAGTGTGTGTGAAAGCGTTTCAGTAGTGTGTGTGAAAGTGTTTCAGTTGTGTGTGTGAAAGCGTTTCAGTAGTGTGTGTGAAAGCGTTTCAGTAGTGTGTGTGAAAGCGTTTCAGTTGTGTGTGTGAAAGCGTTTCAGTAGTGTGTGTGAAAGCGTTTCAGTAGTGTGTGTGAAAGCGTTTCAGTAGTGTGTGTGAAAGCATTTCAGTTTTGCACGTGAAAGCGTTTCAGTAGTGTGTGTGAAAGCGTTTCAGTAGTGTGTGTGAAAGCGTTTCAGTAGTGTGTGTGAAAGCGTTTCAGTAGTGTGTGTGAAAGCGTTTCAGTAGTGTGTGTGAAAGCATTTCAGTTGTGTGTGAAAGCGTTTCAGTATAGTATGTGAATGGTTTCACTTGTGTGTGTGAGGTTTTCACTATAGTATGTGAATGGTTTCACTTGTGTGTGTGTGTGAGGTTTTCACTATAGTATGTGAATGGTTTCACTTGTGTGTGTGTGAGGTTTTCACTATAGTATGTGAATGGTTTCACTTGTGTGTGTGTGTGTGAGGTTTTCACTATAGTATGTGAATGGTTTCACTTGTGTGTGTGTGAGGTTTTCACTATAGTATGTGAATGGTTTCACTTGTGTGTGTGTGAGGTTTTCACTATAGTATGTGAATGGTTTCACTTGTGTGTGTGTGTGAGGTTTTCACTATAGTATGTGAATGGTTTCACTTGTGTGTGTGTGTGAGGTTTTCACTATAGTATGTGAATGGTTTCACGTGTGTGTGAGGTTTTCACGATAGTATGTGAATGGTTTCACTTGTGTATGTGAGGAAGCTTTTCAGATGTATATATGAGCTCATTTTACTAGTATGTGTGAAAGCATTTCAATAGTGTGTGTGAAAGCGTTTCAGTAGTGTGTGTGAAAGCGTTTCAGTAGTGTGTGTGAAAGCGTTTCAGTAGTGTGTGTGAAAGTGTTTCAGTAGTGTGTGTGAAAGTGTTTCAGTTGTGTGTGTGAAAGCGTTTCAGTAGTGTGTGTGAAAGCGTTTCAGTAGTGTGTGTGAAAGCGTTTCAGTAGTGTGTGTGAAAGCGTTTCAGTTGTGTGTGTGAAAGCGTTTCAGTAGTGTGTGTGAAAGCGTTTCAGTAGTGTGTGTGAAAGTGTTTCAGTAGTATGTGAATGGTTTCACTTGTGTGTGTGAGGTTTTCACTATAGTATGTGAATGGTTTCACTTGTGTGTGTGTGAGGTTTTCACTATAGTATGTGAATGGTTTCACTTGTGTGTGTGTGTGTGAGGTTTTCACTATAGTATGTGAATGGTTTCACTTGTGTGTGTGTGTGTGTGAGGTTTTCACTATAGTATGTGAATGGTTTCACTTGTGTGTGTGTGAGGTTTTCACTATAGTATGTGAATGGTTTCACTTGTGTGTGTGTGTGTGTGTGTGTGAGGTTTTCACTATAGTATGTGAATGGTTTCACTTGTGTGTGTGTGTGAGGTTTTCACTATAGTATGTGAATGGTTTCACGTGTGTGTGTGAGGTTTTCACGATAGTATGTGAATGGTTTCACTTGTGTATGTGAGGAAGCTTTTCAGATGTATATATGAGCTCATTTTACTAGTATGTGTGAAAGCATTTCAATAGTGTGTGTGAAAGCGTTTCAGTAGTCTGTGTGAAAGCATTTCAGTTGTGTGTGTGAAAGCGTTTCAGTAGTGTGTGTGAAAGCGTTTCAGTAGTGTGTGTGAAAGCGTTTCAGTAGTGTGTGTGAAAGCGTTTCAGTAGTGTGTGTGAAAGCGTTTCAGTAGTGTGTGTGAAAGCGTTTCAGTAGTGTGTGTGAAAGCGTTTCAGTAGTGTGTGTGAAAGCGTTTCAGTAGTGTGTGTGAAAGCGTTTCAGTAGTGTGTGTGAAAGCGTTTCAGTAGTGTGTGTGAAAGCGTTTCAGTAGTGTGTGTGAAAGCGTTTCAGTAGTGTGTGTGAAAGCGTTTCAGTAGTGTGTGTGAAAGCGTTTCAGTAGTGTGTGTGAAAGCGTTTCAGTAGTGTGTGTGAAAGGTTTCAGTGGTGTGTGAGGAAGCTTTTCAGATGTATATATGAGCTCATTTCAATAGTGTGTGTGAAAGCGTTTCAGTAGTGTGTGTGTGAGGTTTTCAGTATAGTATGTGAATGGTTTCACTTGTGTGAGACTAAGCTTTTCAGATGCGTATATGAGTGCATTTTACTAGTATGTGTGAAAGATTTCAGTGGTGTGTGTGTGAGGTTTTCGCTTGTGTGTGTGAGGTTTTCACGATAGTATGTGAATGGTTTCACTTGTGTGTGTGAGGAAGCTTTTCAGATGTACATATGAGCTCATTTTACTAGTATGTGTGAAAGCATTTCAATAGTGTGTGCGAAAGCGTTTCAGTTTTGCGCGTGAAAGCGTTTCAGTAGTGTGTGAGAGGTTTTCAGTGTAGTATGTGAATGGTTTCACTTGTGTGTGTGTGTGAGGTTTTCAGTATAGTATGTGAATGGTTTCACTTGTGTGTGAGGAAGCTTTTCAGATGTACATATGAGCGCATTTTACTAGTATGTGTGAAAGCATTTCAATAGTGTGTGTGTGAGGTTTTCAGTATAGTATGTGAATGGTTTCACTTGTGTGTGTGTGAGGTTTTCACTATAGTATGTGAATGGTTTCACGTGTGTGTGTGAGGTTTTCACGATAGTATGTGAATGGTTTCACTTGTGTGTGTGTGTGTGAGGTTTTCACTATAGTATGTGAATGGTTTCACTTGTGTGTGTGTGTGGTTTTCACTATAGTATGTGAATGGTTTCACTTGTGTGTGTGTGTGTGTTTTGTAGTGTGTATGGTTTTGGTGTGTGAAGGTTTTGTGTGTATGTTCAGAGTGTGAGATGTTATGATAGTATGTGAATGGTTTCACTTGTGTATGTGAGGAAGCTTTTCAGATGTACATATGAGCTCATTTTACTAGTATGTGTGAAAGCATTTCAATAGTGTGTGTGAAAGCGTTTCAGTAGTGTGTGTGAGGTTTCAGTTGTGTGTGTGAGGTTTTCACTATAGTATGTGAATGGTTTCACTTGTGTGTGTGTGAGGTTTTCACTATAGTATGTGAATGGTTTCACTTGTGTGTGTGTGAGGTTTTCACTATAGTATGTGAATGGTTTCACTTGTGTGTGTGTGTGTGAGGTTTTCACTATAGTATGTGCATGGTTTCACTTGTGTGTGTGAGGTTTTCACGATAATATGTGAATGGTTTCACTTGTGTGTGTGTGAGGTTTTCACTATAGTATGTGAATGGTTTCACTTGTGTGTGTGTGAGGTTTTCACTATAGTATGTGAATGGTTTCACTTGTGTGTGTGTGTGAGGTTTTCACTATAGTATGTGAATGGTTGTGTCGAGGTATTTCAGTGTGTTGTGTGTGTGTGTGTGTGTGAGGTTTTCACTATAGTATGTGAATGGTTTCACGTGTGTGTGTGTGATGTTTTCACGATAGTATGTGAATTGTTACGTACAGTGTTTTGTATGTTTTGTATGCACGCTATTTCTGAATAATGTCCCTCATGGCCCCTCAAATAGCTAGACGTATTTGTGCAAAATGTACAACAAGTTTTCATAAATATGTATGCATTTGTACAAATCATTGCACATTCATTCAAATGTCAATTTACAAAACACAAATTAACATTTCGGCTTACAATACACACACTGCTTACAAGTTGAATCCTATTAGTATTAATAATAGGATTCAACCCTCCCTTTAAGTCAACTGACCTCCACGTAGGATCAACGGAGTGGGATGAGGATTCTCCACTGCAGATCTCCTGTCTGATCTCCACTGCAGAAGTCATTGAAGGGAGAAAAAAATTAGAACCCTAGAATTAGCATTTTACCTACCTACTTACACATAACCTTTGGTCTGTATTTTGTCAGTCTCTCGGTCTCTCTGCCCACCCGTCTATTTATTATTATTTATTTCTACATAAAAAAACCTACCACTCCCAACTCTCTCGTCGACAGCTAGGGTCACTAATGCGCGTGGACAGCGGTTAAGTTGGCTTGAAGTTCGATATTCGATTTTGATATACCGTACAATCAGACACAACATAGCACCCCAGCTTAATTACATGTTCTAGGTGATGGAAACTACAGAAAACAATATTTCTCATCGCTATCAATATTTATCCGACAAATGCTTCACGCACTCCATATAACGCTCTTAAACGCCAGTAGCCCAATGCTCTTATTAACCACCAGTAATTCGCGTCGTCACTCTGATGTAGATTCAACAACCGTATTTGTCACATACACATGATGTGCAGTGAAATTAAAATAAATCCTTCAAACACCGTGTACCTATTCACAATATAGACCGTAAAACAAAGCTATCTACACAACTTGGTCTGCAGTCTGACGCTGTATTTATTTCTACATAACATAAAAAAAAACGTACCACTCGCCTCTCCGCCCATAATCGTTTTAAATCACGACTTTAAATTAAAGTCTGAGACAGAAATAAGCCTAAAACTCGGAACTCTGTAAAAGTGAACTGATCTCCGCGACGGTCAACGGTGAACTGAACTTCTTCGCAACCGCCAGGAGAGTAACGCTCTTAAACGCCAGTAAAGCTCTTATTAACCACCAGTAAAGCCCTTATTAACCACCAGTAAAGCTCTTATTAACCACCAGTAATGCGCGTCGTCGCTCTGATGTAGATTCAACAACCGTATTTGTCACATACATATGATGTGCAGTGAAATAAAAATAAATCCGTTAAACGGCGTGTACCTATTCACAATATAGACCGTAAAACATAGCTATCTACACATAACTTGGTCGCATTATGTCTGTCTCTCGTCTCTCTGCCCGTCTGGCGATTTAGTTATTTCTACAGAACATTAAAAAATACATTAAAAAAAAATAAAAAACTTACCACTCGTTGTGTCACTCGCCGTCTCTGCCTTTAATCCAGTTAAATGACGACTTTAAATTAAAGTATTAGACAGAAATAAGGCGACAAGTACGAGCTCCGTAAAAGTGAACCTCTCTCCGCGACAGTCGACGGCTAACTGACAAGTTGTGAGCGTAACGCGCGCTCTGACTCATCATCGCCGTACAGCTCCGTCACGTGGGAGTCCACGTCACGGAGCCACGCCCACGATAGCGTGACTCATATCTATGCAGTATTTAATCAGCCAAATAGACCATATATTTAAGCAATAGCTCACGACAGGCTGTGGTATATGGTTATTATATCACAGCTAACGGGCTGTAATACAAAAAATAAAAGAATATACAATAACCATATATTTATATCAGGCAGGCGATACCGCAGTATCAAATGCCACACGAGCAGATTCAGAGACAGCTTCCACAGTCAGGCCATCAGGCTGCTGAACAAGTTCGGCATCAATGTCTAAATGCTAGCGCTAAGTGTTGGTGCTAGTGCTGTGCTGGTGTTACTGCTAGTGCTGGTCCTGGTGCTAGTGTTACTGCTAGTGCTGGTGCTAGTACTGGTGTTAGTGCTAGTCCTGGTGCTAGTACTGGTGTTAGTGCTAGTCCTGGTGCCAACTGCTGGTGCTAGTGTTGTGTCGACTGTCTGGGAAGGTATCCCGTGACATTCTGTGAATGTCAGCATATAACAATGTATATTTTAGTACATCGATTTATATGTGTATGGATATTTTACTGTATATTTTACTGTATTTTACTTTAGATTTAATTTACTTATTTTATATAGAATTCTATTTATAGTTCTATTTCTATTTTGTAATTTTACTCTATTTTGTATTCTTTATAAATACTGTCGGCTGTCGGGCGTTTTGCACAAAAAGTTTTTAACTCACTGCTTATACTCACGTGTAAATTGTGAAGTTACAATAAAATACTTGAACTTGAACTCCTGGTCACAGATCCCTGCAAGAACACTAGCTGAGCTCAGGGGTCTCTCTCTCTCTCTCTCTCAATTTAAATTTAAATTTAAAGAGCTTTCTTGGCATGGGAAACGTACATTTTCATTGCCAAAGCGAGTGGGAAATATAAAGTATACTTATAAAGAACTAAATATATACAGTAAAAGTAAAAAAAAAAAAAAAAAAAAAAATACAAAAATACAAAAAAATATAAAAATACAAAAATACAAAAATAAGAAACAATAAAAAGGAAAAAAGAAAAAAATGGAAAAGAAAGAGAGAAAAAATAAAAATAATGTTTTTTCAAAAAATTAAAAACCATCCATTCTCGTCCGCTTATCCGGGGCCGGGTCGCGGTGGCAGCCGGCTAAGCAGGGCCCCCCAGGCTTCCTTCTCCCCAGCCACACTCTCCAGTTCCTCCTGGGGGATCCCGAGGCGTTCCCAGGCCAGACGAGATATATAATCCCTCCAGCGGGTTCTGGGTCTGCCCCGGGGTCTCCTCCCAGTTGGACGTGCCCGGAAAACCTCCAAAGGGAGGCGCCCGGGGGGCATCCTAATCAGATGCCCGAACCACCTCAGCTGACTCCTTTCGATGCGGAGGAGCAGCGGCTCTACTCCGAGCTCCCTCCGGATGTCTGAGCTCCTCACCCTATCTCTAAGGCTGAGCCCAGCCACCCTGCGGAGGAAACTCATTTCGGCCGCTTGTATCCGCGATCTCATTCTTTCGGTCACTACCCAAAGCTCGTGACCATAGGTGAGGGTTGGAACGTAGATGGACCTGTAAATCGAGAGCTTCGCCTTCCGGCTCAGCTCCCTCTTCACCACAACGGACCGGTACAGCGCCCGCATTACTGCAGACGCTGCACCAATCCGTCTGTCCATCTCCCGCTCCAAGACCCCGAGATACTTGAACTCCTTCGCTTGAGGCAGCAACTCACTCCCAACCCGGAGGGAACACTCCACCGTTTTCCGGCAGAGAACCATGGCCTCAGACTTGGAGGTGCTGACTCTCATCCCGACCGCTTCACACTCGGCTGCAAACCGCCCCAGTGCATGCTGGAGGTCACGGTCTGATGTAGCCAACAGAACCACATCATCTGCAAAGAGCAGAGATGCAATTCTGAGGTCCCCAAACCGGACACTCTCCTCACCTCGGCTGCGCCTTGAGATTCTGTCCATGAAGATCACAAACAGAACCGGTGACAAGGGACAACCTTGGCGGAGTCCAACACCCACTGAGAACGTGCTTGACTTTGTGCCGAGAATACGGACGCAGCTCGCACTTTGTTCGTACAGGGACCGAATGGCACGTACCAACGGCCCCGGTACCCCATACTCCCTCCACAAAGCACATGTAGACTGGATGGGCAAACTCCCATGCCCCCCCAACAACCCTGCAAGGGTAAAGAGCTGGTCCACTGTTCCACGGCCAGGACGGAATCCGCATTGTTCCTCCTGAAGCTGAGGTTCGACAATCTGGCCGGAGCCTCCTTTCGCGGACTTCGCTGGCCAGGGACGGAATCGCATTGTTTGGTTTTCGTAAGTCTCCTGAAGCGGCCTTTAATGGGAGTCTCGGTGACCGAACGTGCCGGAGCCCTTCCTTCCAGCCACCCTGGTCACTGAAGTAGTCAAAACGCTCTTCAGTGGCAAGGCGACAGGTGTGGATGAGATTCGCCCTGAGATGCTGAAGGCTCTCAGGGCATGCTTGACAAAGTCAAGCACGTTCTCAGTGGGTGTTGGACTCCGCCAAGGTTGTCCCTTGTCACCGATTCTGTTCGTGATCTTCACGGACAGAATCTCAAGGCGCAGCCGAGGTGAGGAGAGTGTCCGGTTTGGGGACCTCAGAATTGCATCTCTGCTCTTTGCAGATGATGTGGTTCTGTTGGCTACATCAGACCGTGACCTCCAGCATGCACTGGGGCGGTTTGCAGCCGAGTGTGAAGCGGTCGGGATGAGAGTCAGCACCTCCAAGTCTGAGGCCATGGTTCTCTGCCGGAAAACGGTGGAGTGTTCCCTCCGGGTTGGGAGTGAGTTGCTGCCTCAAGCGAAGGAGTTCAAGTATCTCGGGGTCTTGTTCACGAGTGAGGGCAAAATGGAGCGGGA
The DNA here is from genome assembly GCA_002895965.2 of Coryphaenoides rupestris. Taxonomy (NCBI): domain Eukaryota; kingdom Metazoa; phylum Chordata; class Actinopteri; order Gadiformes; family Macrouridae; genus Coryphaenoides; species Coryphaenoides rupestris. Next base: position 93,157 of record PIJE02001798.1, read on the forward strand.
GATGGACAGACGGATTGGTGCAGCGTCTGCAGTAATGCGGGCGCTGTACCGGTCCGTTGTGGTGAAGAGGGAGCTGAGCCGGAAGGCGAAGCTCTCGATTTACAGGTCCATCTACGTTCCAACCCTCACCTATGGTCACGAGCTTTGGGCAGGCCCAGCTGGCGGCCACTGGCCAGCGAGAGCAGCAGGCCCTGGAGAAGGCCGAAGAGCTCCAGGCCCAGCTGACGGCGGAGCAGGCCCAGAGGACTGCCGCCGGCCAGCGAGAGCAGCAGGCCCTGGAGAAGGCCGCAGCCCAGCTGATGGCAGAGAGGGCCCAGCTGAAGGCCGCAGCCCAGCTGACGGCGGAGCAGGCCAAAGAGCTCCAGGCCCAGCTGACGGCCGCCGGCCAACGAGAACAGCAGGCCCGGGAGCAGGCCAGAGAGCTCCAGGCCCAGCTGTTGGCCGCAGGCCAACGAGAACAGCAGGCCCGGGAGCAGGCCAGAGAGCTCCAGGCCCAGCTGACGGCGGAGCAGGCCAAAGAGCTCCAGGCCCAGCTGACGGCCGCCGGCCAAAGAGAGCAGCAGGCCCTGGAGCAGGCCAAAGAGCTCCAGGCCCAGCTGACGGCCGCCGGCCAAAGAGAGCAGCAGGCCCTGGAGCAGGCCAACGAGCTCCAGGCCCAGCTGACAGCCGCCGGCCAGCGAGAGCAGCAGGCCCTGGAGCAGGCTGAAGGGCTCCAGGCCCAGCTGACGGCGGCACAGGCCCCGCTGAAGGTGCTGCAGCGGACTACCCGGACGGCGTCGGCACAGCAGCAGACGATCCGGGCGTCGTCGGCGCAGCAGCAGACGATCCCGACGACGCAGCCGACGACGCGGAAGGCGACGCAGCCGACGACCCGGGCGACAGAGGCGCGGCAGCCGCCGCGGACAACCCGGGGGCCGGCGCAGGAGACGGACCGAGAGGAGGCGTCCCAGAGAGGGCCATTAGAGAACGGGTCCACCCGGCGAGGGGAGAGACGCGGCCGGACAAGGCGGACCAGGGACTCAGCATCGTGGATCTTTTTACATTTTTTGTAAAAACATTTATTATTTATTTTCTCTCTTTCTTTTCTTTTTTCTTTTTTCCTTTTTTATTTTATTTTTTTCCTTATTTTTGTATTTTTATATTTTTTTGTATTTTTGTATTTTTTTTTTTTTTTTTTTTTTTTAATGTATATTTTTTACTTTTTATTAAGATAGTCTATTTGAAGGCGGCGCAGGAGACGACCGGGGCCGGCGAGGCAGAGCGGACCGAGTGGAGGCACCACAGAGCGGGCCATTGGAGGAGGGGACCGGCCGGCGAGGGGAGATACGCCCCAGGGGACAGGGTCACCCTGGGCCCCGCAGCCGATGTGGCCCCACTGCCGAAGCCCCAGGCGTCAGAGACGCCTGGAGGGGCTGGGCCGCCCCTCCCTCCTGGTCGGAGCTGAGGGGGAGGGTGTGTGGCGGACGGCCATTGAGGGGCCGAATAGGGAGTGTGGCCGACGGTCGGGGGAACCGCAGTTCCCCATTCGGCCCCCAGAGGGAGGCGAGGAGACCGGGAAGTGGCAAGAGGCAATCAGCCTTATTGAAGGTGGCTGCGCCTCGTTGGGGGAACTCGGCGGCGGCCAATCAGGGGCCTACCGTGAGTATAAGCAGTGAGTTAAAAACTTTTTGTGCAAAACGCCCGACAGCCGACAGTAATTATAAAAGAATACAAAATAGAGTAAAACTACAAAATAGAAATAAAACTATAAATAGAATTCTATATAAAATAAGTAAATGAAATCTAAAATGAAATGGAATATACAGTAAAATATACAGTAAAATATCCATACACATATAAATCGATGTACTAAAATATACATTGTTATATGCTGACATTCACAGAATGTCACGGGATACCTTCCCAGACAGTCGACACAACACTAGCACCAGCAGTTGGCACCAGGACTAGCACTAACACCAGCACCAGCACGTAGCACTCACCAGGACAGCTCACCACTTAGCACTAGCTTGGTAGTGGTCATTCCGCAAGTACACCCTGCTCGTGTGGACCCTGAACCCACGGACTTGAGCACCGCCTGGAGAACATCCCTGCCCCACCGTGAAATACTCAATCCGCCCACCCTGAGTGAAGTACACTCCAGCACACCACGCTCATCAGGCCCGACACAAGAGACCACCTGACCATCCTCCTCTAGACAGCAACCCACGTCATCAGCCGACTAGCAGTAAACACTAGCACCAGACCAGTGGCTACTCACGCCACGTTTGACACCTAACACACGGAGCCCACTAGCAACCCAAACTACACTTTAGCCGTGCTATTGGCGTTTAGACATTGAGTTAGATACGGCCGACTTGACTTGTATCAAAGCCTGATGGGCTCTAGCACTTAGTGGAACGCGCGTCTCACTGAATACTGTCTCGTGTCCGCGGGTACTTCCGCACTAATCATGTCGGTTAATAGGAAGCCTGTTGTTTTTTCATACAGTCGAAAGTTTGCCTGTGGTGCGCTGGTAGATAAGTGTTGTTGCAGAATTCGTTGTATGCTGGGGTGTTGGTTATATGTTTCCTGTGTCATATCGCGTTTGGCTAGTGGATCCGTTCATCATTATAATCACCGTTATGTCCTCTTTAGTCTCATAAACAGGATCTTGTGTCACGATGGCCGCTACTCTCTCTCTTATCCATAATCGAAGAATACGGAAAACTACTGATTGTGTGTTATTTTTGTATAAGTCGGAAATAGGCGTTGCTGGATGGTAGTAATATTAGGTTGTGCGCCAGGCGCATCAAGGTGTTGGCTAGCGAATCTCATGAATACAAAAACATGATTTTATTTTTGTTAAGTCGGGGGAAAAAGTAGCCAGCGTCAAGGTGTATTGATATTATGTCCTCCACGTCACATGCTTATTTTTTTTTTGGTTTGGAAACAACAAAGTCAAAATAGTGGACTTTAACACATTTTGGACAATAACCAAGTAAGAAGGCCAGAGCAGTGGAAATACATAAAAACAAATGTAGGTTCAAAAACGTGTTACATATGGCAATAAATAAATAAATCTTGAAATCTTTAAATCTTGAAACTGCCTATGAGCTCTGAAGTTTTGTTATTTTGTCCACATTTCCCCTCGCATGTCTGTTCTGTTATTCCAGAGTTTAAAGTCCAGCCAGAGACAACACACCGGGAGCATCAGATCGCACACTCCCAACATTTCCCAACACACACACACTTTGATGAGTCAAACGCAAAGAGTGGTTCTCCTTCTGGGTTCTCTTTTGTTTTTTTTGGTTCAATGACGTGATGTGTGTATGTGCCTGTGTACACACCGATGAGAAGTCAATGTGAAGAGACGATTGATAATTGATGATTAATCTCAATGATGATTCTGGAGATTATGAAAATGATGATGATGATGATGATGATGATGATGATGATGATGATAAGAATGATTATGATGAAGAAGAAGAAGAAGAAGAAGATGATGATGATGATGATGATATTATCTGCTGGAGAGGGAGGAGAGAGAGAGAGAGGAAAGAGAGGCCAATGAGAAGTGAGAGACAGATGAAGTGTTGTGAAAGCGTGTATAATGTGTGTGAAAGCGTTTCAGTAGTGTGTGTGTGAAAGCGTTTCAATAATGTGTGTGAAAGCGTTTCAGTAGTGTGTGTGTGAAAGCGTTTCAATAATGTGTGTGAAAGCGTTTCAGTAGTGTGTGTGTGAAAGCGTTTCAATAATGTGTGTGAAAGCGTTTCAGTATGTGTGTGAAAGCGTTTCAATAATGTGTGTGAAAGCGTTTCAGTAGTGTGTGTGAAAGCGTTTCAGTAGTGTGTGTGAAAGCGTTTCAGTAGTGTGTGTGTGAAAGCGTTTCAATAATGTGTGTGAAAGCGTTTCAGTAGTGTGTGTGTGAAAGCGTTTCAATAATGTGTGTGAAAGCGTTTCAGTAGTGTGTGTGAAAGCGTTTCAATAATGTGTGTGAAAGCGTTTCAGTGTGTGTGTGTGAAAGCGTTTCAGTAGTGTGTGTGACAGTGTTTCAGTTGTGTGTGTGAAAGCGTTTCAGTTGTGTGTGTGAAAGTGTTTCAGTTGTGTGTGTGTGAAAGCGTTTCAGTTGTGTGTGTGAAAGCGTTTCAGTAGTGTGTGTGTGTGTGAAAGCGTTTCAGTAGTGTGTGTGAAAGTGTTTCAGTTGTGTGTGTGTGAAAGTGTTTCAGTAGTGTGTGTGTGAAAGCGTTTCAGGAGTGTGTGTGTGAGGTTTTCACTTGTGTGTGTGAGAGTGTTTCAGTTGAACAGGAAGGCGTTTCACTTTAACCGGAAGGTGGTTGAAAACACGTGATTCAGACAAGGAAGTGCACTAGACATGGTGCGGTGCGCTGCACAGTGTCTGCCCAGCCTACAGGTAGTCTCACAGAAGCAGCTGCATTACTCCGCAATATATATTCATATATATTATTATAATACCAGAAACCTGTCAAATGTCGGGCAGCAACCGAATGTTGTCGCGCCAATCACGGACGTGGACGTCCCGCTGCGTCGCTGTTCCCGCCAGCATAGCAGCGTACTGCCGGTAGGGAGGACGGGCGTCCCGTTATCCAGCGGCACCAGGCACAAGGACAACAAGGTAATTTGTCGGTATTTTAAGTGATCTTTCCTATGTTTTTGAGTTTAACTGCTGATACGCTTTTTCCTCCACACTTAAGATAAGTTATCTGGTGTATAATGGTTTGTACTAGGGTCTCCGTTGACCGGTAATAGTCGTTTTTGGACTGGTAAAATATATGAAAGACCGGTAAATTCTAAACTTCACGATCTAAATGTCCGGTAATCATGCTAATAATGCGTTAATAATGCTCCCACACAACGTAGATAACCCAAAATAATATCCCAACACAGCGCGGTGCTGTGAAGGGACTGGATCAGCTGCTCTTGGCAGTACTGGTAATGACTTGCTAATGCTTGCTGTTTTAATTTATGGTGATTTTTACACACAATTTGTAGCTTTTTAACCATTACGGAAGGAACCTAGATTTCAATTCTGCGTAATGAATACAATTGTTCTATGTTCTTAACACAGATTGGGTGAAGCCCTGGAGAAGGTAAGAAGGCATCCAGACAGCTCCAAGCATACTGAGGAGACAGTACCTCCTGGACAGACTATCTCCAGGATGCAGGTCATTGATAGTTTACTGTACTTTAAAAAAAAAGAAAACATAGCTATATAACCAAAACATTATAGCTTAATCGTCTTTGTTCTCTTATTGTTGTATCATTATCATGTAGCACCTTGAGATTGTTGAAAGATGAAAGGTTATAAATTGTTTTAGATCTTTTGGTTTTGAGAAGTAAAATACTCTTATTGGACAATTTATTCTGTATCAGCAGATGTTTTCAGATACATTTTATTTGGATGAAATACCAATTATGTTTTTCTGTTTTTATATGAGAAGAGGAAGGGCCATCCAAACTACAGAAGATATTGGCCTTCACAACTGGAGCGTCTGTGGTACCTGTTGGCTTTTCCCCAACTGCCTCCGTCGAGTTCATCCATAAAGGACAACTTCAACTCGACACCAATGTTCCCAATGTCAAACGTGTGTGTGTGTGTGTGTGTTGGACCATTATTCTCGTTATACTGTTTATAATGCATATTGTAGTAACCCTGTAATGTGACTTGTTTGTGAAGTTGTGGTTTATGTTGTGTCACGCTAACTGTCAGTGATGGCCTGTATTAAATGTGCTGAGTTTTCCATCCATCCATTTGCGTCCGCTTATCCGGGGACGGGTCGCGGTGGCAGCCGGCTAAGCAGGGCCCCCCAGGCTTCCTTCTCCCCAGCCACGCTCTGTAGTTCCTCCTGGGGGATCCCGGTTCCTATGCTAGTCATGGACTGGCCATAACAAACACCATGTTCGAACATAGGGTGGTCCACAAGTGTACCTGGTACCGGACCACCTTAGGCCAAAGGTCGCTGATCGACGTTGTAATCGTATCAGCAGATCTGCGGCCGCATGTTTTGGACACTCGGGTGAAGAGAGGAGCAGAGCTGTCAACTGATCACCACCTGGTGGTGAGTTGGATCAGATGGCGCGGGAGGCTGCCAGACAGACCTGGTAAACCCAAACGTGTAGTGAGGGTGAACTGGGAAACGTCTGGTGGAAGCCCCTGTCCGTAGGGTCTTTAACTCCCACCTCCGGAAGAACTTCTCGTGCATCCCGGGGGAGGTTGGGGACATGGAACCTGAGTGGGCCATGATCAGAGCCTCCATTGTAGAGGCTGCAGCTCGGAGCTGTGGTCAAAAGGCTGTCGGTGCCTGTCGTGGCGGCAACCCAAGAACCCGTTGGTGGACACCAGCGGTGAAGGAAGCCGTCAGGCTGAAGAAGGAGGCCTTTCGGGCCTGGTTGGCCCAGGGGTCTCCTGAAACAGCAGACAGGTCCCGGGAGGCCAAAAGGACCGCAGCTTCAGCGGTTGCTGAAGCAAAAACCCGGGTGTGGGAGGAGTTCGGGGAGGCCATGGAGCAGGACTTTCGGTTGGCCTCAAGGAGGTTCTGGCAAACTGTCCGGCGACTCAGGAAGGGAAAGCAGGGCTTGGCTCAGGCTGTGCTCAGTCGGGGAGGAGAACTGCTGACCCAGACTGAGGATATTGTCGGGCGGTGGAAAGAACACTTTGAGGAGCTCCTGAATCCGACCAGTACGTCCTCTGTGGAAGAGGCAGAGTCTGAAGACTCGGGGGAAGTCTCACCCATATCCTTGGTAGAGGTCACTGAAGTAGTCAAAAAGCTCTTCAGTGGCAAGGCGCCAGGTGTGGATGAGATTCGCCCTGAGATACTGAAGGCTCTGGACATTGTCGGGCTGTCGTGGCTGACACGCCTAGTCAATGTAGCGTGGAGGTCGGGGACAGTACCTGTGGAATGGCAGACCGGGGTGGTGGTCCCCATTTTCAAAAAAGGGGACCGGAGGGTGTGCTCCAATTATCGGGGTATCACACTGCTCAGCCTCCCCGGGAAAGTTTATTCCAGGGTGCTGGAGAGGAGGCTCCGGCCGATTGTCGAACCTCAGCTTCAGGAGGAACAATGCGGATTCCGTCCTGGCCGTGGAACAGTGGACCAGCTCTTTACCCTCGCAGGGTTGTTGGGGGGGCATGGGAGTTTGCCCATCCAGTCTACATGTGCTTTGTGGACTTGGAGAAGGCCTATGACCGTGTCCCCCGGGGAATCATGTGGGGGGTACTACGGGAGTATGGGGTACCGGGGCCGTTGATACGTGCCATTCGGTCCCTGTACGAACAAAGTGCGAGCTGCGTCCGTATTCTCGGCACAAAGTCAAGCATGTTCTCAGTGGGTGTTGGACTCCGCCAAGGTTGCCCCTTGTCACCGGTTCTGTTTGTGATCTTCATGGACAGAATCTCAAGGCGCAGCCGAGGTGAGGAGAGTGTCCGGTTTGGGGACCTCAGAATTGCATCTCTGCTCTTTGCAGATGATGTGGTTCTGTTGGCTACATCAGACCGTGACCTCCAGCATGCACTGGGGCGGTTTGCAGCCGAGTGTGAAGCGGTCGGGATGAGAGTCAGCACCTCCAAGTCTGAGGCCATGGAGTGTTCCCTCCGGGTTGGGAGTGAGTTGCTGCCTCAAGCGAAGGAGTTCAAGTATCTCGGGGTCTTGTTCACGAGTGAGGGCAAAATGGAGCGGGAGATGGACAGACGGATTGGTGCAGCGTCTGCAGTGATGCGGGCGCTGTACCGGTCCGTTGTGGTGAAGAGGGAGCTGAGCCGGAAGGCGAAGCTTTTGATTTACAGGTCCATCTACGTTCCAACCCTCACCTATGGTCACGAGCTTTGGGTCGTGACCGAAAGAATGAGATCGCGGATACAAGCGGCCGAAATGAGTTTCCTCCGCAGGGTGGCTGGGCTCAGCCTTAGAGATAGGGTGAGGAGCTCAGACATCCGGAGGGAGCTCGGAGTAGAGCCGCTGCTCCTCCGCATCGAAAGGAGTCAGCTGAGGTGGTTCGGGCATCTGATTAGGATGCCCCCCGGGCGCCTCCCTTTGGAGGTTTTCCGGGCACGTCCAACTGGGAGGAGACCCCGGGGCAGACCCAGAACCCGCTGGAGAGATTATATATCTCGTCTGGCCTGGGAACGCCTCGGGAT